>CAIGQZ010032997.1:5200649-5211237 GCA_903798205.1 Danio tinwini
ATGAATGAATGAATGGATAGATGAATTAATGAATAGATAGATGGCTGGATGGATTGATGGATAAATGAATGGATGGATGGATGGATGGATGGATGGATGGATGGATGGATAAATGAATGGATGGATGGATGGATAAATGAATGGATGGATGAATGAATGAATTTGTGCAATTTGTGAAAATTAAACTTGTAATATGTGTATTATTTATTTATTAGTATTTCCTTGTAAACCTCTAAATCTCCATTAATCTTTTTTTTTAAATACACAATAAATATTTGTTTTACTTTCTTGTAAAAAAAAAGCTATTTAATATTTTGCTAGTCATATTTTTCTGTGAAGCTGACTGTACCAGTATAAAACATACGTAAGTGTATTTATTATTTATAACTTTAAATATTATTTTCTTGTTTTTTCATTTTATTTACAACTTTTTAAAAAGTTTAAATGATATTTTCTCATAAAATTTACGTAAGTAATCTTTGTTTTAATTAAAACTTAAGAACATGTTTTGTTTTGTTACATTTATTCATTTACAAAACACTCCGGTGATCTTTTGCTTTAATATTTTCTTGTAAAACATGATCTCTTTTGCATTTAACAAATAAAAGAAACTTTTTTTTTTCAGTGGAATCTAACAACTTTGATTTAACAACTTATAAACAGAATTTTACTGTTTTTCAATCAACATTCTTCAACAACCCTTTGTTTTATGACCAATTTTGAAAAATAAATCAATCTTTTTTTTATGCGTGCAATCTCCTGAAACCAGCGCCCACAACCGCACTTGAAAGCTGTGGTGTGTGATTATCATAATCAGCGTCGGGGTCGTAACCATCTGAATTATGAGAGGTAGCTGATGTGCAGAGGACACACACACACTCATAAATCCCCACGATTACAATAACAGCAGCCAGAGACTCAGTAATTATCCTGATCAACTGTCCCATTAAGGCTAATTCTACCCGCGTGGGCCAGACCCTCTGCGCCTCCTCCAGTCCTCCGCAAAGGTGCTGTTCGTGATGGAGTGTGTGTGTGTATGTGTGAGACAGCGGTGTGTGTTGCACTTAACAAAGGCCACTCGCCGTCATTGATGATGGGATGATAAAAGGCTTATCTGACTGCAGGCTTATGTGCAAATAATTGTCTATTTAATTTCAATCACCAACACAGCTGTGTCATAAACCACTGAAACACACACACACACACACAAAAGGACGTTGTGATGCATGTGATTTTGAAAGAATGGGTGTGAAAACCTTGATATGCACAACATTAAGTTCTTTATTTCCGTTTAAGAGGTAAAGATGAGTTGCTAATACCATTATAGTGATATATTAAGGCAGTGTTTCCCAACCCTGTTCCTAGAGGCACACTAACAGTACATAAATTGGAAGTCTGCCTTATCTGACTCAATAACTTCAGGTTTTGGAGTCTCTTCTAATGTCCTGATGAATTGATTCAAGTGTGTTTGATTAAGAGGTTGAAAATGTGTACTGTCAGTGTGTCTTTAGGAACAGGGTTGGGGAACACTGGTTTAGAACAGTGTTTCCCAACCTTGTTCCTGGAGGCACGCCAACAGTACACATTTTCAACCTCTTCCTAATCAAACACACCTGAATCAGGAACAGGGTTGGGGAACACTGGTTTAGAGCAGTGTTTCCCAACCTTGTTCCTGGAGGCACACCAACAGTACTAATTCTGAATGTTGTCTTATCTGACCTATTAACTTCAGATTTTGGAGTCTCTTCTGACATTCTGGTGAGTTGATTCAGGTGTGTTTGATTAGGGAGAGGTTGAAAATGTGTATTGTTGGTGTGCCTTAAGGAACAGGGTTGGGAAACACTGCTGTAAGGGGCTGTTCACACATAATGAGTTTTTCGTCTTTAATGTGCTCGCCGTCATTGATGATGCGATGATAAAACGCTTATCTGACTGCAGGCTTATGTGGAAATAATTGTCTATTTAATATCAGTCACCAACACAGCTGTGTTATAAACCACTAAAACACACACACACACACATAAAATGTCATCGTGATGCATGTGTTTTTGAAAGAATAGGTGTGAAGACCTTGATATGCACAACATTAAGTTCTTTATTTAAGTTTAAGAGGTATAAATAAGTTGGTAATATCATTGTAATGATATATCTTAAGGCAGTGTTTTCCAACCCTGTTCCTAGAGGCACACCAACAGTACATAAATTGGAAGTCTCCTTATTTAACCAATTAACTTCAGGTTTTGGAGTTTCTTCTTATGTTCTAATGGGTTGATTCTGGTGTTTTTGATAAGGGAGAGGTTGAAAATGTGTACTGCTGGTGTGCCTTCAGGAACAGGGTTGGGTAACACTGGTTTAAGGGGCTGTTCACACAGAATGAGTTTTTCTACTTTAATGTGCTCGCCGTCATTGATGATGAACATTAAGTTCTTTATTTCAGTTTAAAAGGTATAAATAAGTTGCTAATATCATTGTAGTGATATGTCGAAAATAAATACTCTAAGGCAGTGTTTCCCAACCCTGTTTCTGGAGGCGCACCAACAGAACATATTTTGGATGTTTCCCTTATCTGAGCCATTAACTTCAGGTTTTGGAGTCTCTTTTGATGTTCTGATGGGTTGATTCTGGTGTTTTTGATAAGGGAGAAGTTGAAAATGTTGACTGTTGGTGTGCCTTTAGGAACAGGGTTGGGAAACACTGGTCTAAGGGGCTGTTCACACAGATTGATTTTTTTTCTCTTTAATGCATTAATTTTTTTTTTTTTTTCAGTGTAAACACACACTTGATGGAAGTGTTTGATTGCTACTCTCTCGTCTTGCATCTTTTTAAGTGTGCGCATGTGTGCGCAGCGTGTTTTTAGATGTCATGTCAAGTTAAAAGATCTTCAATTTTCACATGTAACTGCACTCATCACTGTCAGTTCCATAAAAGTGGACCAATCAGAAGAGCTCGGAGGCGATTAAATAGTGGAAAATCTTCTCTCGTTTACCCATTTCGATTTGTGCACGTGAGACTTGTCAACACTGACACAGACAGTCTCACATGCTCTGCAGACCTGCAGAGAGGTGCCTTTTGCCACTTAAAAAATTTGTCCGGCTGAGTTTCTAAATTTCCTAAAATGTCCGGGATTCGGATTTGCTTTCTAAAGCTGTCATTAATTGTATGCATTTTTGCATTACTTTTTTACTTAAGCTTACTGTCACTTGGCTTCGCAGCTGACTGCGCGCGAGAGCAAGAGAAACATTCAATAATTAATTCTTGAATCTAAACGACTCAGAAAAACGTTACTACATATTGGCGAGGACGAAATGACTGGTCTAAACTGGCTGCAGAATAAATGTACACTTTTATATGTATAATGCTATATTGCATAGGCTATTTTATATACAGTTGAAGTTAGAATTATTAGCCCCCTTGTTTATTTTTTTCCCCAATTTCTGTTTAAAGAAGAGAAGATTTTTTTTCAACACATTTCTAATCATAATAGTTTTAACAACTCATTTCTAATAACTGATTTATTTTATCTTTGCCATGATGACAGTAAATAATATTTGATTAGATATTTTTCCAAGTCACTTCTATAGAGCTTAAAGTGACATTTAAAGACGTAACCAGGTTAATTGAGTTAACTAGGCAGGTTAGGGTAATTAGGCAAGTTATTGTATAACGATGATTTGTTCTGTAAACAATCGAGAAAAAATATAGCCCAAAGGGGCTAATAATTTTGACCTTAAAATGGTTTTGAAAAAATTAAAAACTGCTTTTATTCTAGCCGAAATAAAACAAATAAGACTTTCTCCTGAAGAAAAAATATTATCTGACATACTGTGATGATTTCATCATTCGAGAAATATTAAAAAATAATAATAATTCAAAGGGGGGCTAATAATTCTGACTTCAACTGTACATATCTATAATGCTTTGGCAATCAAGTTTGCTTTGAACTTGAAAGAGAGAGAGAAGCAGATTACCTGTCAGTGGGTGCACATGGCTCCTGAGTAGCATAAAAGTAAGAGAATTTAGTAGATTTCTTTTTTAGTTCAACAGTCTTTTTTACTTTAACTCATTGAAAAGAAACAGTGTCATAAAAATCTAATTATTGTTAAAAATTTAACTATGTTTTGTTTGTCTCATATAGTTAACTATTTATGTGATGTGGGTAAATGGTGTGTTTCAATCCGGCTACCACAGCAAGTATATTTCAATGCTGTGGGAAGCACTGCAGAGTTATTCTGATACCTTTTTAATAATACATTTTCTATTGCGTTCACTTTTATTGTATTGATGCCAAAATTTTCTCACTGAAAGCAGTGGGCTTCGTTTTACATTGAAAAAATGATGCCAAAAGAGTGCCCAATGCTATTAAAAATGTGTTGTGCATTTGCCTCAAAAAATGAATGGGCATAACACTTCTACACACACACACAGTACATAACTGCGTATTTTACGTCTGTAAATACACCTTGACTCATATGTGTCCCTCCTAATTAGATGACAGACTGCTGTCTTTACGGCATTTTAGATAACACCGGGAATTAGCATATCATTAAAGTGACTCAAGAAATTTGCATTTGATTTGCATAACTCTAAAACGGCCCCCAGGCGTGTGCACTCATCACGGACGAGCGCAATGTAAAGACGTGTGTGTGCGTGATGCGGCCTGCCCTTTCCCAAGAGCCCCAGGTCCTTCGGGGTCAAGTCATCTTTATCCCAGAAATATCTCCATCGGTGTCACATCTCCTCTTCCTCACATCTGCCTCCTTCATTCACGTTTCTTTTTCATCCGTCTGTGTGTACAGTGGAGACTCTGGGATGATTTCCATAGCAGTCTCTCTCTCTCTTCTCTCATTTTTCGCTTTTCTTATTTCATCAAAGCAGACTCTCGTTTCAGGGGAAAAGCTCAAGTGCTCCTCGTGTCTGACTTCACTGCGTTTCTGAGGTTTTCAAGCGGAGGCTGTTTAGTATTCTTTTGCTGTCTGTGGTTTTTTTTTCGCTCTATCGTCTGTATATAACATCATTTGTATCACGGCAAAACTGTAGCCTTTTTCCTTTTCAGGGATGACTTGATGCTACTCATTTATGATGCAGATTCTGAAACCTTACATTTATGCTTTTAGCAGATGCTTTTATGTAGAGCGACTTAAAAACAAGAAGCGATCCAGCAAAGAGCCAACAATCATTAGCTGTTTCCATGTACCTATTTTTATGAGCATTTTGGAATATCAAATATAAAAAATGGCAAATGGAAATGGCAAAATGTGCATAATTTTTGCACATAAAAATCTTTTGAGTTCAGCTGCTTGTTCAAACTCATTCAAAATGAGCTGAAACAACAGAATTGTTGATATATTTGGGGGAAAACTTCATAGTTTTATGTTCGATACACATTTTAAAGGTGCAGTATGTAAGTTTGACACCCAGCGGTTGAACTAGGTATTGCACTCCTGGATCAAAATAAACGCAAGCGCGGGTTGCCAGATTGAGAACAGGTACAGATTGAGTACAAATTGAGTGATTTAAACTGTGTTTTAAATAAAAGCAACGGCATGCGATAGAGGGAATATTCTCCATATTAAAAGGAGCTTTGATTCTAACCAACACCTCGAATTGAAATATTAGAAACGGCTTCTATTTCTCACAGCTGAACAACAGAAAACTATGACAGTGATCACCTCAGGTAAACCTTGTGTGCTTTATTCAGTGCTAAATGCTAACAATGTGAGTTTGAATGCCATTTTACATGACATTTATTGCCATATACTGAAAGCAGCAGCAGATAGTTCACCTCAGATCTTGAAAATACAATAAGCCACTTGAAATTGAACTTTAGAACTAAACACATATGAGTGATTCAGCGTCTACATTTAATGATGTTAAAGAGGGTTAACATGTAATAAATAGATTATAAACCTTACCGTTTCGTGAGTGAATGCATACCCTGTGCTTCTGAAAGGCTGTATTTACATTTCTGTCGTGTTTCATCTGGTGCAAACAGCCAAACTGCTCATTACTGCGTATCTCGTCATGAAGCGTGTTGTTAGGACACGCGGTTACAATGTAACCTGCTCACCTAATGTTTACATTCGTAATATTTATTTAATTTGCTAATTAATAACCTCATGTGGAACTGAATCTGTCTCATTTTGACGTCTGCTATGTCGCATTTTCAGTCACGGACGCATGCTTTCAGAGCCTTTTTGAATGAATTAATAAAATACGCTGTTTTCCAACAAGGCAACCCGGGGTGCTGATTTATAATTGGCTAAACTGGCATTGTGCAGGTTAAATTGACCTAAACGAAGACTTTCGAGCTTTCCGGCACGGAAAAAAACATTTTAAAAGCAGAATATCAGATTTCAGCATTGTTTTTCAGTTAAACAAGTATGTTCACTTGGGATGTTTCTTAAATATTTACATGCATATTGTGGTATTTTTATGCTTTAGAAGAGTCAAAAGCTTACATACAGCACCTTTAACTTAATCAATTTGTGTTGGGACAACATGAATGAATTGTGTGGAACTAGGGCTGGGCGATATAGCAAAAAATATACATATATCACAGTATAATGTTTCATATCATTCAGTATCAATAATTATTGATTTTTTTGTGTGAATATTAGTAAATTTTAGTGTTTTTTTTTATTCAACCACTTAATTTTAATTTTCCAACATTTCTGAATCAGTTAATAGTCAAAAAACCCAAAAATAAACAAAATTATCCCGTCTCTTATGTCTTATAATAAAGTAATCGTAAGTGTTAAAGAGGCTCTTAAAATTGACAAATAAAATATTACAAAGTGTGTGCAATAGTAAAGTGCAAATGCTGAACAATCAAAGCAAACATTAAGGTGTGAATATTAATGATACAGTAAACCTCAAATCCTGTCAACAAAACATTATGATAATCAAATGAGTGTAAATGAGCCAAGCATCATTATTCAAATTTTGCAACATTACAAATCGTGAAGTTGAATGATTACATTACCCTCTATGATTTAAAAAAAATCTTTTAGATGGGGTCCTAGTGGCTGGGATGCACAAGGAAAGAAACCAAAAAGCCACTCGGGCAATATCCTTACATCTTTTTTTATTTACAATCTCCTCACTACTGCTTGTCATGGCACTCTTTTCCGTGTGTGTTATTCTGACCTGAGGTACCATTGACCATTGGAGTTTGTTCATATCTAAAAGCACAAACACATGGTTTCCTTCACCATTTTCAAAGCGCTTTGCACTCGTGCTCCCCTGGCATCTCTGGTAACTGGCCGACCATCAACCATTTTCTCAAAGCATGACAAATGGACAAACTATTGCTGCAGTCTCTATAGAAGTTTTTATTTATGAAGAGAATGAAAAAGCACAGCAGTGTTTGGATGCACTTGTTTGTCTGAGGTAATTAGTCTACCGTTATTACTGAAATGTGTATATTCTTTACAAAGTGTGAAGCAGATTGGTTTGTTCTACTTGCATGAATCGCAGTGTGCATGCGGCATTCTGGAAAGTTGAGATTTCTAGGTTTTCAAGTAGGTATGCCTGGAAAATGTGAGCACATCACATGTGCACCGCCTGCACACCATGTACGCATCACTCCCTATTTGCGTGCCCAAGCCATGCGCCTTGATTGGAAATAACCAATTTATTTTTGCGTTGTTGACAATTGTGTTTGATCAATAAATACAGATAACGTTTTATCGGCCCAGCCCTATGTGGAACCTAGCATTTTTTACAGTGTTCTGTATATATATATATATATATATATATATATATATATATATATATATATATATATTTAGTTTTTTTTGTTGTTGTTGTTATAAATAAAGTTATCAAATATCTACAGCAGATCTGGAATATACGGTTGAAATCAGAATTATTAGCCCCCCTTTGAATTAATTTTTTTTTTATATTTCCTAAATGATGTTTAACAGAGCAAGGACATTTTCACAGTATGTCTGATAATATTTTTTCTTTCTGAAAAAGTCTTATTTGTTTTATTTCGACTGGAATAAAAGCAGTTTTTAATTTTTTAAGAACCATTTTAAGGTCAAAATTATTAGCCCCTTTAAGCTATATTTTTTCTCGATAGTCTACAGAACAAATCATCATTATACAATAGCTTGCCTAATTACCCTAACCTGCCTAGTTAACCTAGTTAAGTCTTTAAATGTCGCTTTAAGCTGTATAGAAGTGTCTTGAAGAATCTAGTCAAATATTATTTACTGTCATCATGGCAAAGATAAAATAAATCAGTTAATAGAAAAGAGTTATTAAAACTATTATGTTTAGAAATGTGTTGAAAAAATCTTCTCTCCGTTAAACAAAAATTGAGGGAAAAAATTAACAGGGGCTAATAATTCAGGGGGGCTTATAATTCTGTATTCAACTGTATATACAATCCTTTTTAATATAAAAAATTGTAGTCTTTTATGAAATCCTGTCCTGTCTGATCATCTAAGGGAAAAAACAGTATGTATTGAATCAGCTCGTCATGATAAACATCAACAATGTAAACAGGATGAGCATTACTGTACTGTACTGCATATCCCTGTTGTATCCCTGAGGTTGGCTACGTTTTCTGTCATCAAAGTCACAGTGACATCTGTCAGTCTCCATCAGAAGCCCAGCTGGAGCAGTAATTCATGTTAAACAGCTGAATTGTGTCCAGAGAGAAATCAGTGTCAGAGCCGTCTGATGCTCTGTATCAGTGTTTGACCAGCAACACTCCGTTAAAAAGCAGTAAATCAAACCAGATGTGCGCAGAATAATATCATGGGTTAAGCATCCACTGCTTGAATGCCTTCAGAATAATTCAGAGTACAGAATAAATCCGTAACCAAAAATATAATAAAAGTACATCCCTAAAGACACATTTTCACACTGTACAAAATGTCAGTGGTTAAAAAAAAAGGTAAAATAATAATAATAACCACACACCAGCTGATTGGTGGAGAGTAGACTGAGTGATGAAGCCAATTAGGATATGTGGATGGTTAGGAGGCCATGATGGACAGAGGCTAATTTAACCAGGATGCTGGGGTCACACCTCTTCTCTTTTTCGAAGGACATCCTGGGATTTTTAATGACCACAGAGAGTCAGGACCTTGATTTAACATCTCATCCGAAAGATGGTGCTCACCGAGCAGTATAGAGTCCCCATCAATATACTGGGGTGTAGGACCCACATGGACAACAGGTTTAGCGCCACTTCCGCCGGCAACCTAGCTTTCCCATGTGGTCTCCCATCCAGGTACTGACCAGGCTCAGCCTGCTTAGCTTCAGTGAAAAATTCATAACCAACAAGAGATAACAGTGAGATTTCCTTATATATGCATTGAGGTTATTCAACATGCACTGTACAAAATATCTGGTAATTAACAGTTTCTGTATTTTGTTTTTGTATTGTTAAAGAAAAAAAAATGTTTGAATTTTCAAGGTTAAAAGTTGTTGGAAGAAAGATTAAGATATCATAATGCAATTCAAAAGCAGAAATAAATGCAGAAAATTAAAAAAATATATAAAAACATGAAATACAAAATACAGAAAACTGCTAATTTACAGATTTTTTACAGTAAGGAAACTTACTGTTATATTTAGCTATGATATATGGTACATCATTTAAAACTGAATTGTCTGTTGTTGCAGTGGTCTATTTTTATCTTTTGAACACATTTTTCTGTTTGTGTTTTGTTGCAGTCATGATCATTTTGGTGAGTGAATTATTTGAATACTGTTTTGCACTGTTCTTACTGACTGATTATTTGAATTGTAGCTCTCTTCAAAACGTAAAATTTTGTTGGATTTTAGATAATTTCCACAATATTTATGCACAGTTCAGTATTCATTCATTCGGCTTCATTTCGGCTTAGTCCCCTTATTAATCTGAGATTGCCACAGCAGAATGAACTGCCAACTTATCCAGCATATGTTTTACACAGCGGATGCCCTTCCAGCTGCAACCCACCACTGGGAAACACCCACACACTCTCATTCCCACACATACACTACGGACAATTTAGCTTACCCAATTCCCCCATAGCGCATGTCTTTGGACTTATGAGGGAAACCGGAGCACCCGGAGGAAACCCACGCAACACGGAGAACATGCAAACTCCATACAGAAATGCCAACTGACCCAGCCGAGGCTCAAACCAGCAACCTTCTTGCTGAGGCGACAGCGGTACCCACTGTGCCACCCCGCCGCCGGTTCCATGTTAAACATTAAAAATACAGAAAATCTACTGTAAAATTACAGCAAAAAAAAACTATTTTGGAATTACGGGAAATTTATGTAATTTAATGTCTGTTATTTTATGTTGTTTTTCTGGCAGCTAGTGTGTGGGAAAACAACCGTGAAATAACAGACATTAAATTACAGAAATATCCTCTCATTTTTGGGACTACTGGAAATGTCTGTAGTTTAACGTCCATTATTTTACAGAAATGTTATGTTTTTTTTCCAGCACCCCAGCTGCCATAAAATAATGGACTTGTTTTTTTTGTTTTTTTACAGTATGTATATGCATTATACAGTGTATATATATATATGTGTGTGTGTGTGTGTGTGTGTGTGTGTGTGTGTGTGTGTGTGTGT
>CAIGQZ010032997.1:5211247-5222463 GCA_903798205.1 Danio tinwini
TGTGTGTGTGTGTGTGTGTGTGTGTGTGTGTGTGTGTGTGTGTGTGTGTGTGTGTGTGTGTGTTTGCGTGTGTGTGTTACTTTCCTAGAATTCTCTGCATGAAACTTCACTTTTTATGCTTTTTATTGACATACTTATGATTGTTTATAGTTTATACTTCAAAATATTGTTGTTTTCCAAAACAAATTGCTGTCAAATTTACTCTATTTTAGAAATGTATTTTGAATTCCTAATGCATTTTAAAGGTTAAGTTCTGGCAACCACAGCTGCCTTTTTGTACCGTTTTTTATTTTGCGGTTTATTAAAAAGAAATTAAAGTGCTGGTGACTTTTAATGCAGAGTGGCTTTACATTGACTTAGTGGTGGAAAGAGAGAGGTTGGTGTTCTTGAGGGAGGGTTTGCATCGTAGGGTGTAAAAAATGACTAAAACGGTATAAAGGGTTTGAGTTTAAGAATGTCCAGAGTTCATTCTGACTCCCCGAACCCAGAGTACTGCCGTGTACTTTGAGACTGCTATGCTGAATAAACATCTTCATTGAGATCTTCTACGTCCTCGTCATTTTTTTTTCTTACAATGCCTTCTGAATAATTCAGAATTAAGTACAGAATGAATTCATAACCAGAAATATAATAATAGCACGTCCCTAAACACACATTTTTACACTGTAAAAAAACAGTAAAAGCTACAGTAGAAAATCATAACTCATGAATTCATTATAGTTGACATTATTATGATTCTTTATAATTCTTTTAAATTATTTAAAAATTTACTTTATATTTTAGAAATTTATTTTTGTGTTCCTATTGTATTCTTAAAGGGTAAATTCGGGCAACCACAGCTGCTTTTTTTACCATACATTTTACAGATTTATTTATTTTTTTTACAGTGCAGGCGACTTTTAATGCACAGTGGCTTTGCATTGACTTTGGGCTGGATAGAGGTGTTTTTTTACATTGTATGGTGTGAAAATGAGGCGTGAGAGGTTGCTGATGGTTATTGAGGTTGAATCATCCTATTTATATACTTACTGAAGATGCTGGATCTCTGGGGAACCTGAGAGAATCTCTTAGATGAGTCTTGTCCTCTATAATGCACTTAAAGATGTACAAAGCAGATTGTTTTTTCTCTTGCTTTTTCCCTGACGAATCAGTGAATCATGAGTTTGTTTGGTCTCTAAACCATTTTTTGAGGTCTAAAAGAACTAAAGATTTCTGTTCAAGACCATCTGCATATTGCACTAAATATTGTCTGATTTATTTGCCAAACATCTTTACTGTAATTTGATTAAATGCAAATGTAATTGATAACTTATGTAATTCATTTGATTCTACTTATCGCACAACACATGGACATGACCTCAATCATTTTTGGTGATGCAATATATATCGCTCATACATAAAAACCAATTCTAGCAACATTTTAGCTGATTGTGCAACCTTTCTATCTCTATTGGAGGTGCCAGTGTCAGTATGGTTAAAAAAAACACTATAGTATTTACTATAAATTACTACAGTATATTGTCATGTGGGTGTCTGACAGCTGAAAATAGATCTGGTAGCAGATATCACAACCTCTGTTACTCTTTACCTTGCACTTTTCTGTTAACATTTATTATTTTTTATTTAGGATATGAGTTTTCACATTCTAATTCCAATGCCTCATTATTAAAATGACTATAAATTAAATATACTTACTAATAAAATATGATGTGTACTTGCATTGTGATGATATTATATTGTCATTTTGCCATTATATAATGAGTGGCAGAAAATATCGCAATATTTTTTGATGCAATATATCATACAACAAAAAATAGATATCATGACAGGCCTAAACATAAATAAACTGTTAAAAATAATGTAAACAGAAGTAATGTTAAAAATGCCCACAAAATTAATACAAATGCCCACAAACGTCAATAAATTACTGTAAAAAGTATCACAAGAGTGCTGTTTTTTGAAATATGAACACGATTGCAGGTGTCATATTGGTTAAAGTATAATCGGCGTATAAAGACGTCGTTTATTTTAAGTGACTTCAATTTTAAACAGATTTTGGTCTTATTTTAATTATGAAAAATAGATCCAAACAAGTCCATGGCCAAACAGTTTTGTTTGTTTATGCATATACTTTACATTGTACAAATAAAATTTGGGGGATTTCATTACTCAATCGTCAATTTGTCATCACATAATGGTGGTTTTAGTTCATATTTATAAGTCATCATTTTTTGCACTGGTTTATTTTGGGTTACAGAAGTCATCATAGTTTGGTAAACGTCTATGGGATGTTTGCACCCCTATTTTATCCATACATTCATTCATTTTCCTTCTACTTACTCCCTTGTTTATCAGGGGTCACCACAGCGGAATGAACCACCAACTATTCCAGCATATGTTTTACGCAGCGGATGCCCTTCCAGCCACAACCCAATACTGGGAAACACCCATAGATACCCATAATTTTAGTTTAGTCAATTCACCCATAGCGCATGTGTTTGTATTGTGGGGAAAACCGGAGCACCCGGAGGAAACCAAAATGAACACAGGCAGAACATGCCAACTCCACACAGAAATGCCAACTGACCCAGTCAGGACTCGAACAGCAGCCTTGCTGTAATGCGACAGGGCTAACCACTCAGCCTTCATGCCGCCCCTATTTGATCAAATAGCAAAAAAACTCCATGATATCAAATGACTTTCCAGAAACTGCTGACAGCTTGAGTCAGAATAGACTCATTACAGGACTATAAACTCTTTTTTTATGTAATTTAATGAAAGTGTAATTTAAAACAAACTGTAGTCTCTTAAATGCGCATTACATTTCAAAATGAAAATATACACGCTTTGCTAGATTGATGATGTTAATAACTGTGGGAACGAGTCATTGGGCAGACATGAAATTTCAAGCAGTGGCATCAGTGTCCTGTGGTGACATTAAAATTCATGTAGCGCTGTTTAGAAATGAAAAAATCTCATAAAGCTTTATATTTTCTTCAATAATTTAAAAGTACCATCACTTTACACAGTTTTACATCCTTTTTTGCATAGTTTGAATTTATTATTAAATGGGATAGCACCTTGAGATGCACAGTAAAAAATGCAGGGTTCTACACAATTCATTCATGTTGTCCCAACACAAACTGATTAAGTTAACTTAACACTTTTAAGAAATTTATGTGGATTGAACATAAAAAATTAAGTTGTCCCAATGAAATCTCAAGAGTTGTGTTGTTTCAGCTCATTTTAAATAAGTAGTTTAAACACTTAGTAGTTTAAATATTTTTTGAGTGTAGGAAAGGAGGAGGATTAGGGGAGGAAGGGGGGATTCTTCAAAACGAAGATGGCTATGGTACGGAACTTAAGTTATTTATGGAGACTTTGTCTGATTGGTAAATCATTAATTGAATAATGCAGGACCAGCCATGAGCAATCCTCTGATCCTCTCGAAATTAGTTTATTAATAAACTTAAGTTGTTAAATCATGATTAAAAAAATGTTCTACCTGCTATTTTTACTCATGTACAAAATAACAACTAAAATAGGCCGTATTGCACTTTTATTGTTTTATTTCTTGAAACCCCCTTTTTTGTCTTTGACCCAAAAAAGCCAATTTAAATCTTGACTCATAAAAAAACTTCAGGAACATATCGCTGAAAAAAATGATTCATTAGATTTATAAACATTTTGAATGTAACTGGTTACCAACAATTTATATGGGCTGAATTTAAATCAAATTTAGTAATGTTCAATTTAAATTGTCTGTTTTAATTTTAGTTAAAATTTGGATTAGTATTTAATCTTTTTTGTAGTGGTATGCATCTCATATTGTCATATGTATATTGTAGTATGTATATGTGCCTGTTTACTGGCTTGTTGGCTGATTGGGGTGATTGGTTGCAGATGTCATGTGTAGAACTGTATCACTATTTCTTGAGTACTCCAATGTTTTTACCTGATGAAGACTATGTAGGTCGAAACATTGTGCTATTAAAGGACTTTTGAGAGCTAAAGTGGCAATGTGCTGATTCTCTTTTGATCTTTTGCTACTGTGTTTATTTTTGATCGAGCACCTGCCTCTGAGATTTTTAGATGTGCGCACATTTCTGTTCTCTCTTTAAATTCAGCCCATATTAATTGTTTGCAACCACTTACCTTAAAAATTTGAGTAATTTAAATGTACCATTTGTTTATTTATTTATATATATATATGAGCAATTCCATGCAAATGTCAACCTTGCCATAAAAAAATTATGTATTCGCCAAAATACCGAAACTGTTTCTGTGTTTTTTGTGTAGACTTGTATTTTACAGTGCTATTTTAAGTCACACAAGTGGCAATTTCATATCTGTCACATGCATAACGGAGAGATGTCACATCCATAACAAAGCGTTTTACCTTATTAATGCAAAAATGTTAAATAAAATAAAATCAATCATGTTTGTTTTATAGTGAGCCGACTCTTATCCTTTTGATTAGCATTATTTCTTTTGGGTTGTGCAGTTTAATTCACAGAATTTCTACAAAGTATGTTGTGTACTGTTAACTTGCAATAAAAATGTTTACGGATTGATATTTTTCTGATCCCGTAACTCTGGTCAATTGTTATAAAAAATATAAACAGATGTTTCAATATAATGTTACCATATACTTTCTCTGTGAATTTATATTTTGAGATTTTTCTGCAAATGTCACATCCATAACGCTGGAATTGTTCATATATATCAACATCAACGTATACTCGTTTAAAATCTATTATTAATAGCTATCATGCTAAAATCGTGACTCTTAAAAAAACTTAAGGAACATGTATTTACCCATATATACTCTATATAAACTCTTCCAGATATTGTTTCTGTATGCTCATGTCAGTCTGCACATTATGTTTGATGTTCCCTGTAATACACACTGCATCTCACGCGCTGTCGTTTCAAATCAAGTCAATCTGTCTTCGTTTACCTCTCAACATTGGTCTTTTCGTGCGCGCGGACGTGTTTTGAGATGCTTTCTGTTTCTCAAATGAAACCGCAGTGACGTAGAGTCCCCTGTTGTTTTGATGATGCCTGACCGGTCCGTTGCCTGATCCGGCATTCACTGCCGTACGGTGTGACTGTGCGCGTGACTATATTAACCGGAGCAGAGCGCTGGACATTCCTCCGCTGCCCCGACAGACTGTGATGTGCTCGTGCTCGCGCTCGGGACAGGGGCACCGGCACGCGCCTCAGCGATCCGGATTCTTTGTACGCAGGATTTAGGAACATAAGACTACTTAGTGTTTGGTTTTATTTGTTGGAGGAGCAGCAGAAGCTCAGTGCCTTTTGAAAACATTAGGGTAAGTGTGCGCGCATTTACGCTTTTCGACATGAATCGTGTGGCACGATATAGTGTGTGCTTAATACGAGATAAATGATAAGCTATGTCATGTTTTAGACTGTGTTATTATTCCCAGCAACATAGTTTCACTGTGTTTAAATCAAATTCACACATACTTAAACGACGTTAAAAAGACTTTATTCAGTAAGCGATGAATGTGAATGCGCGCGTGTGCACGAGTTCCACAGAGTGCATACTGTATATTGGATGCTTTTAAAAGTCTTAGCTTCAAGTTGTGGTGTGGATTTGCAAATGTTTGATTGTAGACTGTGTATGTTTAGGTTTAAAGATTCCGCGCCATGCTGTTTATTCGTCTTGGTGCTGTTTGTTCACTTCAGGATGAATATTGAAGGCATTGTACTAGAATTAATGCTCTTGTCTCTACATGATTGTACGCAGAAAATAGCTCATGATAAGCTGTCTTTGTTGATTAAATAACCTATTTATCTCAGGTGGCTCGTGACGTCGCGCAGTGCACGCTCGTTTATTGCGCATCTGTTCGCGCGCTGGCTGTGGGGAATCTCGCTGTTTTTTGTATATTTATCTTTCCCGTTCCTCCAGATTGACCCATGCTTTTCGGAAAATGTGTGACCAACGACAGTGATTAGCACTTAAGGTTGCTTTGACAGATATATGTGCTCGGTTGTCATTTTTAAACGATGTTAAAACGTTCTCCTTTCACCTCAGGTCTCTGACCTAAGCGGTAAACAGGGTCATTTTTAAGAATCAACCATGACAGCGGAATTAATTACTAAAGCGAAGTGTCATTACAATCTTAAAGTCCATTAATCAGAACCAATTAGAGATGAAACGCTTATCGTTTTTTGGAAACGGGTGCCAGAGAGAAATAAACAGCGGTTACTTACTCAGGGCTCGCGCCCCACGCACTGTCACGCGCGCTCAAAACGGCGACTGCACGAAACGTTAATTAAATGCTATTTGAGTGGTATTTAAAGAGAAAGTTCACTTGTTGTTAAATAGCTCACTCTCAGGTCATCCCAGAAAGGTTACTTTTTTCTTCAGTATATGTTATTAGCTACCAGCATATCATGAGAGTCTGGAGAGCACGGTCACATAAAAGCTGATGCTGTTTGTTTACAAGAGGGGTGTCAAACTGTTCCTGGACAGCATCAGGACACCGAGTTTAGTTCCAACCCTGCAACAACACACTTATCTTTGTTTCAAACAAGCCTGAAGAATTCAATTAGCTTGATCAAGTGTGTGCAAGGGTGTTAGGGTTTAAGCTAAACTGTGCGGAGCTGCGTCAATCCAGGAACTGATTTTTACACCTGTGGTTTACATGCATTTCACTTACACAAAAAAACGTATGCATCTAGAGCTAAGATATGAATTAAATTAAATTGCAAACGTGATTGAGCAAAGTTGTGATTTTCATGCACTTCTTGTCAGATAAGTGATTGTGTGATCAGCAGTAAAACTCCTCTGAATGCAACTTAGTACTGGGAAACACCAATACACTCTCATTCACACTTATAGACTACGGCCAATTTAGCTTATTCAATTCCTCTATAGCGCATATGTTTGGAGTGTGAGGGAAACCGGAGCACCCGGAGGAAACCCACGCCAACACAGGCAGAACATGCAAACTCCACACAGAAATGACAACTGGCCCAGCCTGGACTCGAACCAGCAACCTTCTTGCTGTAAGGCGACAGTGCTACCCACTGAGCCACAGTGTCGCCTAAATCAATTTCGAATGTAGTTTTTGTATAGCTTATACGACTCTAGTAAATACTGCTTCATCTAAAAGCAGGTGCACAAGATTTTCCAGAACCAGCTTTAATGACAAAACTCACATGAAAATCGCCTTCAGTGAATCACCCAGCCCTACATACATGTGTACTGAGTATAGATGCGTGGATCAGCTGAAATGTTACCCGAATATGCCCCTTCAAACTAATCATCCACCTGCCACCCGCCCGCACATATTATTTTATCTAATATATCCGCACCCGACTAGGCATGGAACGATAACCATTTTCAAGGTATACCGCGCTTTGGAAAAGTTAAGGTTTTAAAATCGTCAAAATTTTCTGTAATACCATTTTATAAGGTATGGGTAATATTTTTAATTACTTTTTGTTTGTTTGTTTGTTTGTTTGTTTGTTTTTTAAGACAACAGTACCACCAGCAGAAAAAATGTCCAAAGATGTCGTTTAAAGATGAAAAGGAATCTGTGTTTTAGAAACGAATGAAGACAACAGAAGTCAATGATTCATTTGACTTATTTAGCCTGACATGTTTACTGTTCCAAAATATCAAATTCCTATTTCAAAGGGAAAAAAAGTTTTAGTTTTTTACCCAGACAATTAAAAAGAATATATTTTAGAGCAGAAATCTCAATACCGTAATATGGTGAAACCGTGATATTTTTATCCAAGGTTATCATATCGTCCAAATATTATACCGACCCATGCCTACACCCGACCCGCACCCGATTGACACTTTAATACAGACAAATTCTAATTCTTTGTTTTAAGCACGAGGATAGGTCACGGTGGATCGTTCATTATTAACAGCAGATTCAGCTTTTACATATACAGGAAAAAGATAACAAAAACGGTGCCACTTCAGCCTAATCAGCAGCTATGTTATGTGTACTTGGCCTTTTTCTTTGCACTGTGCAAAAACAGAATAGCCTCGCCTCCAAAACACGGCCAGCTGCACTAAATGAGCGTTCGCTCGCACCGCTTCTTGCAGGAATGCACAAGCTTCTCCTTGCAAGGCGCTGCAGTCGTGTAAATAAGCAATCTTGTTTCTCCCAGAATGATAGCAGATTTTCCTCTGACGACTCCTCTAACTAAAAGTTTGCACAGTACTCTTGCACTTCATCCATTATTTTGGGCATCTCATCTTTACATTGTGCAAAGTCCACTCTCTGCTATTTTGCTGGTCAACTCCTATGACCTGCAACCCAACCGCAATTAATCATAATGTATTTTTTTATTACCCGACCCGCCCGACCCACAGATTGTCCGCAGCGCTCGTGGATATAACCACCATTCGCGCATCACTAGTACTGAGGGTTTCAGAAAAGCTCGAAATTAAAGCCACAGTTTACCCCTAGAATGCTGGAAGCTGTTATTTATCTTCCTTCTATGCAAATTGATGTGCGCCATCAACCAGCATTCAAAATATCTTTTTTTTTTTGTTCGACAGAAGAAAGAAACTGAGAAATGTTTAAGACCACATGAGGGAGAGTAAGAACCAATCCCAATTCCGCCCATTTAGCCCTTCTCCTTACCCCTACCACTCGTTTGGCATGTGCATGTGAAGGGGTAGGAGTGTCCTAATTCTCTTTAGCTTGAAGGTGTAGGACTAAGGGGGAGGCCTAGATACCCCTTGAAACAGAGACTTTCCAGGACCACACTCGAAACCAAGGGGTATGAAAATTTCCCAGAATACACCATCTACAATATGCAACATGGCTGTACACCAAAGTCAAGAGATGCACAAATTATGCGTTCATGTTTTACCATCATGCTTAAAAAAAAACAATAAAAAACCCTGCAAAATTAAGCTATCTATAATACATAATAATAATAATAGTAGTCCCACAACATACTTTCACATGTCACTCGATAACCCTGTCAGAAATGTTTAGTGGCTGGGAATGACCTTTTTACAGTGTCTGCTATAATGTTAATGTTGTTGAATAGATGTGTTTACATAGATGAATATGGCCATGGTGTAAATGCACAGTACAGTTACGATCTTATTGCCACATTATATCGTTATGATAACATGATACAGTATATGCCTTCCGTGATGTCCTGAAGATAAATACCAAAAATTAACGCAACTGGATGAACTAGCACTCGCCATTGTCGATTTCATATGTAAGAGATTGCGATGACATATGATGACGTGTGCAGGTGCTGTAGTGCTGTCCCATATTTTAGGGGTACATTTTGAAGGGGTAGGGGTAAAACAATGAATTGGGATTGGTCCCAAATGACAAGGTCATTTTAATTTTATTAAGATTATCTTTTTAAAAATATTTTGAACTATCCCTTTAATTCATTGATCATTTAGCATCACATTCATTTAGTTTACTTCCTAAAGTTCCTTGTGTGTTAATTATTGTGGAAAACAGCTTGATTTTTAAGCAATCTTACAGTAAGGTACAGCTAAACCACAAAAAAATGGTCACCTGAGAACTGGAAGTGTGTTTTTGATGTCAAGCAACTCTATATTTCCATTCAAAACAAGGCTTAAAGGCCACCTATTATGCAAAAAAATCACTTTCATAATGGTTTTAAACACAGTTGTGTGGCAACAGTGTGTGAATATACCCAGCTTCTAATAGTACAAACGTATTAATTTTATTTTTTATTATCCTACTTGATTAAAAACACTTTGTACGTGTCATCAGAGGTGGAAAGCCCTGCCCACTAGTGACCATCTGTCCCTCATTAGCATAGGAGGTTAGTCTTGTTTTTGAATCTGCCACTATACTGACACATTGGCTCCGCCCTCTTTTGAAAAGAGCACAATCTCAGTTGAATTTAAAACGACAGTCGCCAAAACAGCACAATTAGGATCAACGCCTAAAAGGGATAATTTCAAAGAGTTATAAAACATTATATGTGTGGTATTTTGAGCTGAAACTTTGCATACACACTCTAGGGGACATCAGAGACTTATTTTATATCTTATAAAAATAAAATTGACATAATAGGTCCCCTTTAAAACTTTCTGAGTCTATGATTGACTGATTGAGAAAGCTGAATGCTCTTTTTACAGGTCATCTTAAGCAAAGTGTTCATGCATGTGTATACTTCATGCATGTGTTAAACCATGTTTCAGTTTATGCACCATTACCGTCCTCAGGCTACAAAATGTTTCCAGCCTGCTTTATATTGTCGATAATTAATAACGACGCTTCACTTAACTGTCTCCAAGATTTCCATGAAGACTGGAGATTCACTGTGTTCAGACCCACAACACTTCCAAACACATCAGGCAGCTGCGCTCGTGTCCTCCAGGGATAATTTGAGGATTTTTAACATCTGTTTTCATTCAGCTGCAAAGCGATCACAAGAGCACAGCATTTCATAGCTGTCAAACGGTGTTTATGGTTTCACGTCATAACCCAGTGCATTACGGAGAAAGAGAGTTCAGTCTGACAAGTAAATGAGCTTCTGCCATCATACAATGGTCAGTAATGTTTTTAAAGTAAGTTTAGCTGAAGTCATGACTTGTGTTGAGACTTCAAGAGGACTTTTCCTTCGTAGTTAAATCATTTAGTTTATTATATTACAGATAGGACGCTTTTGGAAATGAAAGGTACGAAGGCTGTCAGGGATGTGGTACTTTTTAGGATCAAAATGTATATAGTTAAAATTAGAACAGTATATAATTATTATAGCCATCCTTTGAATGTGTAATTATGGGAAAAATATTGTGCTGTTTAATGGATAAAATGTTTTTTATAATAGTTTTAATGACAAAAGTCTAACTTTATTTGTCTTTGCAAAAAATGTTATTTAAAAATCTAAAGGTGACCTTTAAATGTTTATTATTATTTAAAAACAGCTTTTTTCCCAGCCAAACTAAAAGAAATAGGACTTTGTCAAGAAGAAAAAAATATTATAGCAAATACTGTGAAAATGACCTTGCTTGCTAAATATAATTTGGAAAAAAAAGTAATAATTAAATAATATTATAAATATAAATAATATCAATATAATAAACAAAATAATAATTATTCACAGTAGTGCTAATAATTATGCCTTCAACTGTTCCTTTGAGGTACAATGTGGACCCTTTATGTACTAATATATAACTTTAAGATACCAATATGGACCCTTTAGGTACT
>CAIGQZ010032997.1:5222473-5236155 GCA_903798205.1 Danio tinwini
GGATCTTTTAGGGACTAATATATAACTTTAAGATACCAATATGGATCCTGTAGGTACTAATATATAACTTAAGAATAACAATATCGTCCCTTTAGGTACTAATATGTAACATTAAGATAACAATATGGATCCTTTAAGTACTAATATATAAGTTTAAGATACAGACACCAGCGCGTGTCTGCAGAGTGAGTTTTCTCCACCGCGTCTGTCATAGATAAGCTGTGATCGCTGCTGCAGTTTATCAGTCTCACTCATCAGTGAACAGCGTCAGAGCATTAGAGCCAATCGCAGCCCTTTTTTGTTGACCAATCATAGGGGTGTAAGAAAGAACTCGCTAGACAAGACTCAGAAAACGAGCGGGATATTTACATTTGTTTATGTGCTATAAATGCTCGTGTTGTTCTGTGCATGTACTTGAGTTTTTTAAGGTACAGTTTATATATTTGACTGTTTGTATTAAAGGACAAAATTGTATTACAAATAGTAAATATAAATATATTTATACATTTTAATACAAGAATTGCTGTGCTGTGAAGAAAATATAAAACTGTGTATGGAAAGTATTGTCAACCGTGATGCACTGAGATATCGAATTGAACCGGATCGATGGCATGATAATCGTAACTAAACCTCGAGACCAGTGTAGGTTTACAAGCTGAATACTAGTATCTTGACAAATATCTAGTCAAATGTTCTGTACTGTCATCATGGCAAAGATAAAAGATATCAGTTATTAGAAAAGAGTTATTAAAACTATTATGTTTAGAAACGTGTCGAAAAAATCTTCTCTCCGTTATGCAGAAATTGGGGACAAAAATATTCAGGAGGGCTAATAATTCAGCCTTCAACTGTATCTTGAAAGATGTTAAACTTGTATGTGTTCAAGTAGAAATCCATATCGTTTCAAAGGCTTGCAGTCGTCCACACGCTCTTCTGATTGGCTGTGGGTTTGTGATTGATTCTGTAGCGTGAACAGATAGATTGTTTGTTGCTGGAATTAGGGCATTGTTTAGAGTGACAGAGCCAGAAGCAAACTGTTATTGATCACTGACCACTGAGCCGTCTGTATTAAAGGTCCTGTGGAGTCCTTTGAAATGTGCATTTTTATCCATGTTTGACAAATTTAACTGAAAAATTAAGAGAGGGCGGGGCATAGAATAGCTCCTCCTCTTTTTGTTTTTATCACATCTATGCCAGTGACAGTGGTTGAGCTAAAGTCCATTAAATGAAAAGCAAGTCTTATAAGTCAAATACACTAACGGGCATTTGATTGGTCAAGCTTTGATGAGAAACTGAAGTATGAGGTGATGTGAAACCATTGATCCATTTAGAAGTGCAAGCTTTACATGTTTATATCGGTTTTATATCTCCTAAATGGGAATTTTGTTACTGTTTTGGAGCACACCAACATATAGATGTCCTTAAAACTAACAGACTGAAACTAACATCTAACATTTTATTTTTATTTTAATTTCATGGGACCTTTAATCTTAATTTTAAATATGCATAACTATTTCTTCATCAACCTTTCAGCTCTGATGCTTGCCATAGTCTTGACGAAAGTGATATTTCTCTTATTTTCAATTCTGGCAGCTGTGAATCACACTTTGCGGCTATACATTTGCTTGTAGTTGTAGCTCTTTTGAGTGTTAAATGTTTAAAAAATCTCACACATTTCACACAAGGCGCACAGGTAGTTCTCGATTGAGGCTGAAAGATATTCGTAGATATTGAAGGTGAAATAAGGCATTATCCCAAGACGACAAATCAGTTTTGCTTTACTGGATATGAAAGCTTATGTCATTTACTATTTACTAATGCTTTTCTAACTTTGATTTTTTTGTCATGTTTTTAGTCCAAATAAAAAAAAAATAAAAGAAGCATTTTGTATAGACAAGAAAAAAATACTGTCTTGTAAGAAATAATATACTAAAATTACAGTAAGTGAGTTTTCCCTTAAAACAAGCTAAATGAACTAGTTTTTCCTTTTGAAATAAGATTATTTAGCTTGTTTTAAGAAAAAACTTACTTAATTTTGACATATTATTTCTTTAAAACAGACAATATGTTTTGCTTGTCTAGAAAATGCTTTTCAATTTTAAGAATTTCAAGATATTTGGGCTAGAAACAAGGCTCAAAAAAGGGAAAAGGGCATTTTCTGCAGTGTAACCCTTACGACCTTGAGAAAAGCCCAGTAAAATGGGTCGAAAAGTCAAAAATGTGTGAGTAAAGTCTATAGTTGACTAGTAATTTGACATTTTTGATTTTGGCTGTTAGACACTTTGCATGGTATAGATATTTTAGGTGAAAATAGGGCATCATGCTAAGACGACAAATCAGTTAAACTCATTTAAAAGTGTTTGCTTTACTGGATATGAAAGCTTATGTCATTTATTATCTACACTGCAAAAAAAAATTATTTGTCTTGTTTTTAGCCCAAATATCTAAAAATTCTTGAATTAAGAAGCATTTTCTATAGACAAGCAAAAAAAAATACTGTCCTGTAAGAAATAATATGCCAAAATTAGGTAAGTTTTCTCTTAAAACTAGCAAAACAAACTTATGTTTCCTTTTGAAATAAGATTATTTAGCTTGTTTTAAGTAAAAACTTACTTAATTTTGACATATTATTTCTTTAAAATGGACAGTATGTTTTGCTTGTCTAGAAAATGCTTCTCACTTAATACATTTCTAGATTTTTGGACTAGAAACAAGATTTAAAAAGTAAGAAAAGCATTTTCTGCAGTGTAACCCTTACAAAATTGAGGAAAGCCCAGCAGAATGGATGAAAAAATTAAAAAATAAAACACTTGTGCATGAGTAATGTGTCACTATGGTTGACTAATTATATTTCCTTTTGACATTTTTGATTTTGGCTGTAAGACACTTTGCATGGTATAGATATTTTAGGACATCATGCCAAGACAACAAATCAGTTAAACTCAAGTGTTTGCTTTACTGGATATGAAAGCTTATGTCATTTACTGTCTATGCAAAAAAATGATTTTCTTAGATAGATTTTTTGTCGTGTTTTAGTCAAAATATCTAAATATTCTAATGTCATGAAGCATTTTCTATAGACAAGAAAAAAATACTGTCTTATAAGAAATGATATGCCAAAATGAAGTGAGTTATCTCTTAAACCAAGCAGAATAATCTGCCAGTACACTCTCAGAAATACAGGTACAAGAGCTGTCACTGGGGCAGTACCTTTTCAAAAGATACATATTTGTACCCAAAGAGTCCCTGATGGTACCTCTAAGGTGCATATTAGTACCCAAATGTACCTTTAAGGTACCATTATGGACCCTTCAGGTACAAATATGTACCCTTTGAAAAGGTACTGCTCCAGTGACAGCTCTTGGACCTTTATTTCTGAGAGTGTAGGGTGAGTGAAGTAAACTTGCTTTTCCTTTTGCAATAAAATTATTTAGCTTGTTTTAAGAAAAAACTTACTTAATTTTGACATAAAAGTTTTTTAAAAAGGACAATATGTTTTGCTTGTCTAGAAAATGCTTCTCGATTCAAGAGTTTCTAGATATTTGGATTGGAAACAAGACAAAAAAGTAAAAAAAGCATCTTTTTGCAGTGTAACCCTTACAACCTTGAGGAAAGCCCAGCAGAATGGGTGGAAAAAGTCAAGAATAAAACACTTGTGCATGAGTAAATATGTCACTATTGTTGCCTAGTATTTTATTTTCTAGATTTTTTAGATTTTTTGTTTTGGCTGTTAGACACTTTGCATGGTATATAACCCTCACTGAAACAGCTATGTAGATTCAGACAGATGCTGTGTCACATGTGTCAAGTCTCATGCTGTGTTAAATCACACCATGTCAAGTTAAATAGTGAAACTTGTCTCTTCTGTGCTGTTTTTCACTTCGCTGCATTCTTTCCAGCTGTTTTTAACGCAAAAAAATGCTCTCTGAAATTGGTTTAATTGCACAGGGCTTCTTTAAGGCGTCTAGTCATTCAGAAAACCCACTAACTAATAGATTTTGTAAATAACAATGTGTAATACAGTCAATTTCTGGTGGCACAAGATGGAGTATTTTAGTATAGATACAGTAGCTCACATATGACTTCTTGAATCTTAGAAATGAGGCTTTTAAATAGAGTTGAATTTTTTATTTCTGAAATTCTCTAATACAAACTTTTTAAAAATGGCTTTGATTTAGTTTATTTATTCATTCATTCATTTTCTTTTCGGCTTAGTCCCTTTCTTAATCTGGGGTCGCCACAGCGGAATGAACCGCCAACTTATCCAGCATATGTTTTACGCAGCGGATGCCCTTCCAGCTGCAACCCAACACTGGGAAATATCCATACACACTCAATCATACACTACGGACAATTTTAGCTTATCCAATTCACCCATAGCGCATGTCTTTGGACTTGTGGGGAAAACCGGCGCACCCAGAGGAAACCCACGCAAACCAGCCCGGGCTCAAACCAGCGACCTTCTTGCTGTGAGGCGATTGTGCTACTGTGCCACCATGCTGCCCTAATTTAGTTTATTGATATAACATTTTAATGATTTTATTGTGTTGCTTTTTGTTCTTTGTGGAGATTGTCAAAATATAAATCAGTCTACACTTAAAAATATCCATAAACTAGCAGTTTTCCGTATTTTGTGTCATTTTAATTTTAATTTTTCCCCCATTTATTTATGTATTTGGATCATACCTGTCAACCCTCCCGTTTTTCCCGGGATTCTCCCGTATTTTACAGTTGTATCCTGCTATCATCCCATAAAGGTATTTTCCCGTATTTCTCCCGAGAGATACTGTTGAGATACTGAGAGATACTGTTGTCCTTAAAAAAAAAATGTAAATAAAAAATCGTACTCATAGCCAGGGCCAGACAGAATTTGCAGACATTTTTTGCTATTTCTGCAGAGAATTTTGGTAAAAATCTGCGGATTTCTGCGGAATTATCTTAGGAGTATCATAACTAAAACCTTAAAATGTGAAATAAAAAATAATACCTTTTTAACTTTTATTTAATGTTTAAAATGCAAATTCAATTAGATTAACAGTAAATAGTTAACTGTAAGTAAATCAACAGAATTAATGATGGGCTAAAAATCTGCGGACATCTGCGGAAAATCTGCGAAAAATCTGCAGAATTCTCCGCGCACAGATTCCGTGTGGGCCTACTCATACCTTAGTAACGGTATTACAGAAAATGTTGACTGTTTTAAAACCTTGACTTTTCCAAACCGTGGTATATCTTAAACACAGTTATCGTCCTATGTCTAGTGCAAATTTAGACAAATTAGCTACCAGTTTGATAAAACAAAGCGAAAATGGCTGTGTGTTGCTTGACTCTACAATCACCCTGACCAGGGAACCAGCAGATTCTGCCATTAAAAATGGAAAGTGCATACATCCTGCAGGGGGGAAAAAATATAAATCAAATTCTGCTTCAATTATGATACAAACAAAAGAGGCTAATTTGAGTGCGTTCAGGGAGAATATAGAGCCGAGATAGAAAGGCTCTGGAGCTGAACGTCGTGACTGCTCGCTGTATGATCTGGATAATGTTGTACTTCTGTCACCTCAGAGGACTGATGCGGCCGTTTCATCCTTACTTAATGTTCTGTACCCCCAGTAGTCAAATAATCTGAACAAGTTTAATTAAACCCTCCGTCTTATTTCCAGCTCTCACTTTCTTCCTCTCTATTCACTCTGCCATTATCTAGAAATGGCACGAAGAGAGACTTGGCTTCAATTTATTTAAAGTTTGCTAACATGTTCTGGCACTTCTTCAGCGTTTGTTTTTCAGTACAAAGTTGAACGGTCAGATTATTAGAAGCAAATCATTTTTTAAATCTAATATTAATTAAAGCTTTAAAGACTGGCCTCCTGTGAGCAGCTAATTCATATATTCGTGTTCTTTTCGGTTTAGTCCCTTTATTAATCTGGTGCCGCCACAGCAGAATGAACCGCCAACTTATTCAGCATATGTCCAGATGCCCTTCCAGCTGCAACCCATCACTGGGAAAGCAGCTAATTAATAGTAGTTTGTTTGTTGAAGCAATGTGTTTGCATTATTTCAACTCTTTTTTTTTGTTTAAATAAACCTTTTTAACAGTTGAACATGTGGTGAAAATGTTTCACTGATCAAAAGAGTTTTGTTTGTGACTCCTATTGACCCTTTTTCTACTTAATTTTGTTTAGTGTGTGATGAAGCTGTTGATGTTACTGAATAATCATTGAAAGATTACAGTCTCCATTCAAACACTCATACAACTGGGTTTCTAAACTTGCGTAATGTTTCTAAATTTGCACATGTTTTTTTAAACCTGTGGTGATCACAGCTGAACATTTAAATAATGAGTCATCATGTGTGGTTATGAAAGAGCTTTACTCTTTAGTCTTTTAAAAAAATGTGTTGTTATTTCTGAAATGCTCACATTTTTACAGAAGTTCTTAGTTAACGGATTATAGTTCCAGCTTTCTTTAGCTTCCGGCAGCTTTGCAGCTTTGCACAAGACTTTTGGCCATAGGAGAAATGGTCGTGCTCAACTGAGCCTGGTTTCTCTCGAGGTTTTTTATCCTTCACTTACGCCAATTGGTGAAGTTTTTTTCCCGCCTCTGTCGCCTCTTGCTTGCATGGTTCGGGACTTGTAGAGCTGCGCATTGATGGATTTGCTCTTCAGTGTTTGGACTCTCAGCAGTGAATATTAAACCACACTGACCTGAACTAAACTGAACTTAAACTCTGTAAACTGAACTGACACTTTCAATTCACTATAATTTTTTTTTGTGAAGCTGCTTTGACACAACCTACATTTAAAAGTGCTATAGAAATAAAGATGAATAGAATTGAATCGAATAATAAACACTGATTTCTATGGCATTGGTCAAAATCACCTTTTTAAATCAGCTTGATGCTTTAAAGAAAGTACTTGTCAGTAGCTACGTTTCCATCCACCTACTTTTATGTACATTTTGGACATGCTCATAAAAAATGGTTGATGGAAACACAGAGATGCGCATAAGTTTTAAAAATGTGCATAAAAAATGTATGCGCTTAACTGAGTAGGATAAACCTTTTATTCGATGAGAAAAAATGCGCATAAACTACGATTGAAACACTTTTACAAAATAAATTCCAGTATACACATTAAAAAAGGTCACGTGATTTTGTTATTAGAGATCATTTGATGATAAAAATGTGTATGAATGGATAAACCAGCAGGCTGAGCACACTGTAAAACATCTGAAATGTTGTTTTGGTCATTCTAAAACGCCTTAACCATTTCAGTATTATTCATTTTCTTTTCGGCTTAGTCCCTTTATTAATGTAGGGTCGCCACAGCGGAATGAACTGCCAACTTATCCAGCATATGTTTTACGCAGCGGATGCCCTTCCAGCCACAACCCATCTCTGGGAAACATCCATACACACTCATTCACACTCTTATACTACAGACAATTTAGCCTACCTGTATGTAGAAACTATTTCTTTAAACTCTAATAATGATAGTTTGTGCCTTGATTTACTGTAGACTGTGTTTATGAGTTCATTTAGCGATTTCAATAACTTGACTGAATGTTGTCAAATTTGTGGTAAACAACTGTAATACCTTTTGTGTTTTACCGTATTTTTTACAATAAAGTTCTGGCAACCACAGCTGCCGGTAATTTTCCATAAACTGAACTTTACAATAAAATACTGTTATATTTCATACGGTTGTCTTATGTTTATTACGGAAATAGAATGTAGCTAAGTACAATATATTTATAATTCACAGTAGTTTACTGTAAAGGAATTTACATTTACAACTGCTATTTTAAAGAAAATTACTGTAAACATGATTATTTAACAGAAATGTACTGTAAACGAACAGCAGTTTTCAACTGTAAAATTTACAGATTATCAAAAAGTATTCTGTAAAGTGTCACACGTTGCAACCTTATATTTTATGGTGAACTTCTGGCTGTATTTTACCGTATATTTCACCCGTTATTTTTTTACAGTGTACACAATTCACCTGTACTGCATTTCTTTGGACTGTGGGGGAAACCTACTACCTACTGCGCCACTGCGTCACCCGTTTCAGTATTAGTGTTATTATATTATTAATGACCTCCAGAACTGTCAAGAGCGTCTGTGCTCCGCGTCTCATGCCTTCAAACGCCACCACGCCATCGCATGTTGGCATTTGTCTTCTGAGGCACAAGTAATTTATTAAACAAGTAAAAGATTCGCGCAGCATCTCCTTCTGCAGCAAATTTCAATTTTACTGTACGGCGATTTTGTTCTCTTGAAATAGTTGGATGGAAACGCTGCTTTATTTGCATGTCTTAAATGTGATATTACAGTTTTGCACATTTTTGGATGGAAACATAGCTAATGACTTATTCAAGAGATTCTTTCAAAAATGCTGATTCATCAAATAAAATTTGTTAGATATTGTGATAATGATATATTGTGCATCCCTACTACACATTTTGTATGTGTGTATATATATATATAACATATAACATATAACATGAGGTTAAACTGACAAGACATTAAAATGCAAGCAGATTTTTGGTTTGTTTTATCTGAGTAACCGAGGCACACCCTGTAAAGGCTCCACCCACTTCTTGGAAAGGGGGAGGGTTTTGGAGTAGCAGCTCATTTGATTTAAAAGTGACACGTGTGAGAAAACACACAGCATGGAATGATAAAAAATTAAGCGGTATAATAGGGTGAATGCACATGTTGGGAAAAAGGAATATATATTTTTTATTATTTTTGTCTCTTTTTCTTTTCATTAAGCAATTATTTGTATTGGTCATAGGTCATTTACAAATAATATATTAACTGAAGTTTTTCTCGAGTCTGATATGTTTTGCATATTAATGAAGCATTTTTGCAGAAGTAGGTAAATGCTGGTCCAAAATTAAATTCAGCTCTGCAGAACCTTCTGCTCAGCAGAAAGGTGTTAAAACTGAACACAGTACACAAAGTCTTATGCTTTGAATGTTGTGCAGAGAATTCGTAGAAAAAGAGTATGTATGGATTGGTGTAGCCAATGGAGGACTGGAGAATATTTGACAAGTGACAAATTTAACTAAACTCCACCTGTTAATATCAGTTGCCTATATAAGTTGATGTCAGAAAATTAAAGTTGTTGCGCACCTCCTGAATGTAACTTTTGCATTGCATTAAGGATAACAGAAATCTGTGAATCTAATTATTCGTTTGTATCCAATAAATTATGATTTTTGACATCAAAGAAAAACCTCTCTTGACCTTTTTTATTGAACAGGCATGGAATTAATTAAATGTTCCAACACACAGCAAGTGTTTTTGAAAGAAATCAGACTTAAAACCTGGCAATTTTGTAATAGCTTAGTTCACCGAAAGTGCTTTAAGTGTGTAACTGAACATTAAAAGTCCTTCTGCGTATATCCATTAGCACCTATTTAAAGTAGGGATGCACTGAATTTGTGGTTGGTGAAATTAGCATTTTTGTTTTATGGACAAAAGAGTGAAAATCAACCGAAAATATGAGCTGAAAAACCCATTAATTTCAATGGCTTTAAAGATGCATATGGAGCCCCAACACAAGCCCCTCATTTAAGACAGAACAAAATGGCAAAACTGAAAAAGTGTAATATATATTTAAGGTGCAGTAGGGGATTGTCTTCAGAAACATTTTTTGTTGTGCTGGTTGAAAGTCTCTTCACATTCCAATAGTAATGATTAAAGTAAATGATCTAAAAGTATTTATATGTATTTTTATATTCTGGGTAGGACATAAGACTAAAAATTGTTCATCCAATTATATATTGTCAAGCCGACGTCTCCCATACTTCTGATAAGTAGCCCAAACTGTCTGTCAACAAATGTAGACTTGGGCTTTTGCGCATCTCTGTTTACGCAGATTTGCCATTATGCCGGCCTGCATGCACGCCGTGGGTTCACGTGCACATGAGACAGTAACAGTCGCAGTAAAATCAAATGCTGAATCAAAACTTTTTAAAATCCTGAATCAATATTGGAGTTACTTTTGCATGCTGGAGAAAGGACGACACCATGGCTGAAGTGTTTTAGACAGGTCATGTTGTGTTTTAAAACTATTTTAGTCATGCAAAGCTGATGTCATTTTGTTGCTATGAATGGGTTATATGCACAGAAGTGTTGTTCACCCACTGAAATCTCCCGGTGAAAGACTGATGTGACTATTTCAGTTTCATAAAGGATCTTTTACAGCATCGATAATGTAGATTTATATTTTGTTTAACAACAAAACATCAGTAAATAGGACTATTCCGCCTAGCCTGCTTTACTGAGCTGAAGTTGCTTTTATATTCACATTAGTTCATTTTTGAACAATGACAACCTCCCTATACTGTTTGCCATGCTACTCTGAAAATTCGCTCTGAAATAGCATGTAAGTGTGGCTTAGTACTCAGTTTAATTCCTGCACGCTGCCGGCCATGCACTAACTACATTTCTAACAATAATAATAATAATTCCTTACATTTATATAGCGCTTTTCTGGGCACTCAAAGCACTCTACACATTGGTGGGAATCTCCTCATCCACCACCAGTGTGCAGCATCCACCTGGATGATGCAACGGCAGCCATTTTGCACCAGGCTATGATGGACAGAGGCCAGCGGGCAGATTTGGCCAGGATGCCGCGGTTAAGCACCTACTCTTTTTCGAAGGACATCCTGGGATTTTTAACAACCACAGAGAGTCAGGACCTCTGTTTAACGTCTCATCCAAATAACAGCGCTCACTAAGCAGTATAGAGTCTCCATTACTATATTGGGGCATTAGGACCCACACAGACCCCAAGGTTAGGCGCTCCCTGCTGTGCTGCCCTCACTAACACTTCACTTCACTTCCGGCAGCAACCTAGCTTTACCCATGTGGTCTCCCATCCAGGTACTGACCGGGCGCAGCCCTGCTTAGCTTCAGTGGGCGACCTTGTGAGAGTTGCAGAGAGCTAGCTGCCAGCTATTTCTAACTGGCAAACGACATGAACTAATGGGTTGTCTGCTGTTATGTTGCGGTCTGTGCGTTCACGATTTCAGAAGGCGTGGCTTTGAAACCCTGCCGTCCAAAGATCATATGCTAAACGGTTACCGTACGTTCACACCGAAAGCGGCAAGAGCGTCAAAGTAGCCGGAAGTCATTCATTTTCAATGGGAGCCGGCGGCGATAAGCGGCGAGGAGCAGCGTGGCACGTCTTTGCCGGTGTGGGCGTCGAGGAGAGTTGAGATCAAGTCAACTTTATGGTAATGAGCTGTGACACGGTTCGGCGGCAAGCAATCAGAATGTAGAAGTCCACCGCTTGAGAGAAGTCCAGAGAACACAGTCACTGTGAACTTTGGTTCCGACCACAGTTGTTCCCAAGGGTTTTAATATTGTGGTTGCCGGATTTCCAATTATTTGCAATGTTTTTCTTACAGGAACATACATTAAAAAGTTACTGGCGAGTTACTGATGTGCATCAATGTTATTTTTTTTTTTCTTTAAAAAAGCGGGAATCTCACGCGACAATACAAAACGGTATGCTTCAGAATATTTCAGGCATATGGACACATTGGATAATTAAGTGGAGCAAAGCCACACCACATGCAACTAGATCTTCCGTAGTTAAATTAATTGGATAATAAGTGTGCAACATCTTCACGCTAGAAAGCTTGTTTTATGCGGGAATGTAACTGATTTGATATGATATGCCGCAACGGCCCCTTTAAATAAGAGATCAATGTAGCGAATTTTGACGCTCTCGCCGCTGGAGCTGAAGACAGACAGCATCGTCGCCAGGGTGGCCAGAGCGACCTTTGACGCTCTCGCTGCTTTCAGCGTTTTGGCAGATCACCTACTGCACCAACTATGAATCTGTTACACTAGACAATGCAGTCCTTCCACAATTTCTAATTGCCTCCCCCAGTCATGCAAGTCTAGTTTTGAACCTGCTGTGGGGAATTATATACAGTTGAGGTCAGAATTATTAGCTCTCCTGTTAAATTTGAATTCTTTTATATATATTTTTTCTGCATACATTTAAGGCCATCTATAACCTCTCATCTTCTTACTTGTCTGATCTTCTCCATATCACCACTCATTCCCTCTCCCTTAGATCCTCCTCCATTCACATCTCTGTTCCCTCTGCCTGTCTCAGCACAATGGGGAGCAAAGCTTTCAGTCGCTCTGCTCCCAAACTCTGGAATTCTCTTCCTCCACACATCCGCAACATTGACTCTCTCCCTCTGTTTAAATCCAGACTTAAAACTCATCTGTTGAAAATAACTTACTCTTTATAACTGCATACTACACTCTGTATCATGTCTTTGTATTTTATCATCTTCTCTATTTTTATACTATTGGTTTGTTTTTTTAATTATTGAATTGTGTGTATGATGTTGTACAGTGACCTTGGGTTTCTTGAAAGGTGCTTTAAATAAAATGTATTATTATTATTATTATTATTATATTTTCCCCCAATTTCTGTTCAACAGAAAGAAGATTTTCTTCAGCACATTTCTAAGCATAATAGTGTTAATAACTCATTTCTTTTATCTTTGCCATGATGACAAGAATTAATATTTGATTAGATATTTATCAAGATACTAGTATTCAGCTTAAAGTGACATTTAAAGGCCTAACTAGGTTAATTATAGGGTAATAAGGCAAATCATTGTATAACAGTGGTTTGTTCTGTAGACAATCGAAAAACAAATATTGCTATAATATTGACCTCGGTTTAAAAAGGTTATAAAAGCATTTAACTGCCTTTATTCTAGCTGAAATAAAACAAATAAAACTTTCTCCAGAAAAAAAAATTATCAGAAATACTGTGTGAAATTTGCTCTGTTAAACATCATTTGGGAAATATATGGGGGAAAAAATCATAGGAGTGCGACTAACGTTGACTTCACTGTATAATGGACAGATGTAATGTGTCTCTCCTCTCTGTTTTCCACAGTAATTTCCAATCATCTGCCATGTTCGAGGGATCTGAGTCCGCAGAGACACAGCAAGTCAAATCTGAGAGCACCCTTGGGTCCTCACTCTCAGCCTGCAAGAAGGTGTGTGTGTGTGCACTATAGTTCTGTATTACAACCTGCAACTCTCTCTGCAAATACACTTCCATCCACATCCACATAAAAGCCAGCATTAGGTTTCTGTCCTGAGGCGTCGTGCTCACTCTCGAGCTCCTGCAACAATCTCATGCTCCAATCACAGTGTGATTAAAATGAAGCCTTACTGATTGGCCGACAGCTCCACCTGTACAAGGAACGGAAACTCTGGCTTTTTGCCATCAGCACTTTTTGCTGTCGGCAGCTGGACTTTGCAGGCAGGTTACAGCAGTTGAAGCTCTGCCAGAATCACTGAGATGGAGAGAAGCAGAACAAGCAGCATGATTAGTCCAATATCTCCCTTGTCTTCTGGCTCTTTTAGCTTTGTCTTGATCGGCTGAGCGCTTTATTAGTGGATGGTTGTAAGTGCATGGCCCCTGTGGGAGCAGATGCAGGATCAGGGGAACAGGGAGTTACTATAGTGTGACACTGTATTAATCATTTCTGTCTCTCATGGGAGATGTGATGAGATTAAGGAGGATGGTCATTATTGATGGAAACAGCACAGGGGTCACCAACCTGATCGATGTTAGAAGGCTTTATATATATATATATATATATATATATATATATATATAT
>CAIGQZ010032997.1:5249006-5272045 GCA_903798205.1 Danio tinwini
TTTTAACAGCAGACGGCGCTCTATGCTAGTTTTTAACAGCGGACGGTGCTCTTGGCTATTTTAACAGCAGACGGCGCTCTATGCTAGATTTTAACAGCAGACAGCGCTCTATGCTAGTTTTCAGCAGCAGGTGGAGCTCTAGGCTAGTTTTTAACCCTACCGTCAAATTCTTATGAGAAAGAGCCATTGTGTGTTCCATTGGATGATGAAAGTTGGCTTTTATGTAGTGAGATTAATTCAAGTGGTATTTGTAAGGAGTTGGACGCAAGCAAACACGACTGTTTCTAAAGTGTACAGCCCCATCTGCTGTTCAAAACTACATTTATAATTAGGAGAGAATAGCAGTGCATTTTGAAAATCTCTGAATTTAATTTTCAAACTATTTTCACCAAAGCTCTTGATTACACGTGGCATACATGTTCTCCTCTAAGAAAAGTGAGTTGGATCAAGGTGTGTGGCGACTGGGTGATTATATGATGTAATTACTGGTGTGGGTTTGGGTCTCTGGTAGTCAGGTGTTAGTTAGCAGGCCGTGTCAGGTTACTTTGGAAACTGGGGAACATAATTGATAGTTTGAGTCTGTAATTAAAATCAGGTGTTTGTATGTGTGCAACACCAATAACCAGTGAGGTATAACAAGTGTGTGTGTATACATTTTATGAAGTTCTCACTTTTGTAAAAGACTCCTCTTTTCTCCCGTTCCTCACATGTCTCTTCTCTAGTCTCCTCTCCACTTATCTTGTTTCCTCTCATCTTGCTTTATCTCCTCACTTCCCTTCTCTTGTCTACTCTATTCTAACTTTTTCTCATTCATCATCCTCCCTTGTCTTGTAATTTCTTGTCTTTGTCTCTTTCACTCATCTCTTTTTGACTCTTCTCTGATCTTTTATAGATCCTCATAAAGAATAACTTTGTGGAGTTCAAAAAGCATTTGATAACTTTTTTGGGGATGGCTGTCATTGGATTCCTCCAAGTATCTTCCTGTAGTTAAATGAGGAATCTAAAGTCCTGACAGTGAGAATACAAACTGTGTATAGTACAGATCCTGTGCTTTGGTTTGAGTCTGGATTATATATAATCAAGATGTTTGGAGGATTAAGTCTTGATGAATCGTTGTTTCTAATGCAGAAGATCATAGTGGAGAACGTGCATTTTTTACTTTTCAGTTTTCATTTAGGATTGATTAAATCTTGAAGCAGTTTTAAAATACTGAGACATGAAGATGAACATGATGGAGGTTTTAGAACTTACATGCTTACAGCCATCATCTTTAGCCATGACATTTCTGAATGGCCAATGGAGAACTTTGCATGCCACTGCTCATAAAATTCTGTAAAAAACAAAATTGGAGGGATTAATACTTAAGGCGTATCTCCTTCGGACATTTATTTCCTTTATTTACAATGTTCTTCTGAATGGATTTATTTCTCAGTCTTTTTCTGAGTTCAGAGTAGTTCTTGGGAATCTTATGATAACAGTCAGACAAATTAGCTGAAAGCTTAGGGTTTTTTCATTGTATTGGGGAAAAAAGTTATACTACATTTGTGCCAAATCTACTCCTTTGGATTAATTGATGCAAAGACCAGATGCTAAATACACTGCAAAAAAAATATTTTTTTGCCTTGTTTCTAGTCAAAATATCTAAAAATTCTTAAATCAAGAAACATTTTCTTGGCAAGCAAAACATATTGTCTTGTTTTCATAAATAATATGCCAATATTAAGTCAGTTTTTGCTTAAAACAAGCAAAATAATCTGTCAATGGGGTTAGCAAAATAATCTTGTTTTTCCTTTTAATGTAAGATTAGTTAGCTTTCCCCATTGGCAGATTATTTAGCTTGTTTTAATGAAAAACTCACTTAATATTGACATATTATTTCTTAAATCAAGACAATATGTTTTGCTTTTGTGGTGCTTCACGTTGGTTGCCGTTTGTTGTGATTGATGTCCTTCTCACTATCAGACTGGAGGTTTTTGGATACCAGAAAAATAGACTTTATTCTAATAAAGCAGAGAAAGTGCAGAGCAGGCCTCAATGCATTCTGAAGTCTCTCCAGGACAATTTCTAAAGTCTCTGTGTTTCCACAATCTTTATACAGAGTCTCTGACACACCCCTTAGGTGTCTCATTTTAAACTCCTGACCATCATTGGAGATGTCTTTCTCAGGTGGTTCTGTTATTTTTGGCTCTCTGCCAGCTTGCTAATGTCACCAGAGATGTCACAGGTCTATGTCAGCAACTGTTTTGACACCAGAGCATAGATGCAAAAGAACTAAGTGGTTACATACATTGTCATGAGGAGAATAACTTCATAATATGTTACTCTCCTTGCGGCTGGAAGGGCATCCGCTGCGTAAAAACATGCTGGATAAGTTGGCGGTTCATTCCGCTGTGGCAACCCCGGATTAATAAAGGGACTAAGCTGAAAAGAAAATGAATGAATGAATGAATGAATGAATGAATGAATGAGAGAATAAAATCTTCTTCACTTGTCTAGAAAATTCTTCTTGATTTAAGAATTTTTAGATATTTGGACTAGAATCAAGACAAAAAAGAAGAAGAAAAGCATTTTTTGCAGTGTAGAGGTGTTGGCTTTTTATTCCAGATAAGATTTACCCATCTTGGAGGTTATTGTTTAAGCCCCAACTCTTTGTGTATAAGATTAACAACACTGTTGTTGGGTTACATTTACACAGATTGTGTTTTACATTTTCCAACAGTTTCCTACAGTTTCCAACAGTAGACAAGCTTTGGGTTTTGGCAGCTTTATTAGCAACAATCATGTTTATCGCTTCACTGAGTGAAACATAATTGTGCTAATGCTAGTTTTGAGATAATTCTTAGTCAACAATACACATTATTATGAACAGTTGTTAGTTTTGAACTTCTATAATTAACAGTAAATTCAGATTTTCCAAATTAAGTGATTGAGGTTAATTGGCTCAACAAGAATAAATTATGTTGCTAAGAAGTTTATTTAAAATAGTCATTCAAATGAAAATAATTTGACATCTTGGGTAAAAATTAATTTTCTTTGCATTTGTCTTTGCACATAAAAATTATTTGAAATAATGTGATTCAAATTAGTCAAAATTCAATTATTCATCTTCCTTTAGCTTAGTCCCTTATTTGTCAGGGATCACCACAGCGAAATGAACCGCCAACTTATTCAGCATATGTTTAACACAGCGGATGCCCTTTCAGCTGCAATGCAGTACTGGGAAACACACACATACACACACACACTGCAAAAAAATGATTTTCTTGCTTAGATTTTTGGTCTTGTTTCTAGTCCAAATATCTACAAATTCTTAAAGCAAGAAGCATTTTCTAGGCAAGCAAAATATGTTGTTTTGTTTTAAAAAATAATATGCCAAAATTAAGTGAGTTTTTCCTTAAAACAAGCTAAATAATCTGCCAATGGGGAAAGCTAACTAATCTTACGTCAAAAGGAAAAACACGATTATTTTGCTTACCCCATTGGCATAATATTTTGCTTGTTTTAAGGAAAAACTGACTTAATATTGGCATATTATTTATGAAAACAAGACAATATGTTTTGCTTGCATAGAAAATGCTTCTCGCTTTAAGAATTTGTAGATATTTGGACTAGAAACAAGACATAATATTTAAGTAAGAAAAGCATTTTTCAGTGCACTCTTTCACACACATACAATTTAGTTTATTCAATTCACCTATAGCGCATGTCTTTGGACTGAGGGGGAGAACATGCAAACTCCACACAGAAATGCCAACTGATCCAGCCAGGACTCGAACCAGCGACCTTCTTGCTGTGAGGCAACAGTGCTAACCACTACGCCACCGTGTCAAAATGTGTTATAATTAAAGTTACACCAATGATTTTCTTTTATTATTGAGTTTTCTCCTTGTCTCTTCTCAAATGTATCTCATGTTTTCTCACCTCTTATCATTTGTTCTTGTCTCCTTGCTGTATCTTGTCTTTTAGCCCTTATCATTATGGCCACTCTTCTTATCTTGTTTTAATTTCATTAACTTCTCTTCTTTTCTTTCCATCTTTTTTTTCCTGCTCCATTACTTTTCTTGTCTTCTTGCCATATCTCGCTTCTTCTCTGCTTGTGTCTCATCTCTCTTTTTTCTAGTTTATCCTCTCATCTGTTCTCATCTCTCTGCTCAACTGATTTCATTGAAGCAGTTGTCTTGTTCAGAGAGCCACAGAGTTTTTACGTAAACCCTGAGAGACAGACAGGGGGTTTTGCGGAGGGCATTGTGTGTAGTGTGACATGACAGAGACTGCGTGTGTGTGTTAAACATCATATGTGTGTTTTGCAGAGCTGTAGGCCACCCTGGAGTCTCTGTGTGGTCAAATGGGATTACACACACACACACACTGATCGCTCTAGACAAGTTGCATCTTTTATTTAGACTGCTGTATGTGTTTGTGCCTCCAATAGGACTGAATCTGTAGGTCAGCCCTGTCTCATCTGAACACAGCCAAGGTGCCTCGTATTCACCCTTTCTTTAAGGTCATTGATATTGCTTATCTGACCTTTAGCGCAGGTGCACTTAGGATATCTGAATTTACTTTTGATATTTTAAGGGTGGGAAAAATGGTTGGCGAGCCCAGCGCATGTTCTAAAAGAGTTGTCCTTATAGGCTTGAGTTATGGGTGTGTTTTGGGTGAGACTAAACCAATTCAACACAGGCTCATTCTGAAAACGTAGCCCTATATACGTTTCTGAAGAGCGCAAATTATGTAACCAGAGGAACGTATGGCTGCATTTCGTCTTTAAAACGAATGCTATGGGGCGGTATGACGCCGTTCCTTTTCGCGCTTACCAGCTGACTACTTACCTCCATGTGGACGGCTTTTCCACTGTTATCAGTTTGTCCAGTGGATCGTCGCATATGTCAGAGTATTTGAGATGCAGAGCGGAGTTGACCGTGACGTCGGAGTACGAGTCTGATGAAGAACGATTCCAGAAAGCAGGTAAAAAAAAAGTAAAACAAACAAGTAATTAACAGGGTGAGAATGTGGTAAAATCTGAAAACGTGGTAGAAATCAGGGTGCCTCAAGGCTTTTCTTTTTCTGCTTTTGAAAATACTGTCGATTAGGTTTAGAGAAGTGGGTGGGCGCTGGTCAATTGGTGGTTTTTAAAACACTATAGCAGGGGTGACAAACTATATTTGTCAGAGGGCCAGAGTTTTACCAGACAGTCTCCTTGGGGGCCAGACTCCCAAGAAGAAAATCAAATAAAAAATCTTGTTTTGGCTTAACATTATGTTTAATGTTTATACTTTTTCAATTTCATTACAAAACTGAAGGCATTTGATTCGGGCTCCCATCACCTATACCACAGTCAACCACTAGGAGTGATAGATATTTTGCCTCAACTCAATTTGGCTAAGTCAACAAGGGGAAATGTAACTTTAGCCATTGATTAAGCACTGTGAGTAGCCCGTTTCAGCATTGTGATTTGAATTCAAGCCCACTTAACGTTTCATTTGATGTGTGAACATTATTTGTGACCTGTTATGTTCTGGTGCCAGGTTATTTATTTACCATGCTATTTTAAGTTGTGCCAGATTGTTTTTCCTCCTTTTTTTTGTCCTGAGGCAGACATCCCAAGTCCCCCGGAAGTTCTGTTAGTCTCCCGCAAATGCACAGAGACTCCCGGATGCCCGCAAACGAATGATAATATCCCGGAATTCGCACATCTCCCTCCTGCTCCTCAAATACGTTGCGCACCTTTCTCCACCGCATCCCTCCTTGCTCTTCATCACACACACTTTGCTCGCACTCCTCCTACACCCCACCCGGTCTTCACTTAAGCTAAAACCTGTTTGAAACAATAAATGCTTAACACCGCATGGTCTGTCTGAGTCTGTCCTCATTTCGAAGTGTAGCTTTATAGTCATTAATAGTGGTTATTCTGACAAGAGACTTGTTGAGTTGAGAAGAGTTGTTGTTATTTTTAGTTGCTTTAATAGTGTGGACCACTTTTTTCGTTTTGATACTCACAATTTTGGAATCCAGTCGCGGGCCATATTGAACGGCTCAGCGGGCCAGATTTGGCCTGCGGGCCGCCAGTTGATGATCAGTGCACTATAGGTTGGGTTTAGAGAAGGGGGTTGGTGAGGGATCGGTTGGTGGGTCAGTCAGTCTTTATGCAAGAACAGCAGGTGCGAATGGCACTCGTGAGAGAAATCTCAAAAAGCATACACTGCGGCCTCTGGTGGATTTGCAAAAAAATGTAGCTCCTGGGACATATTTGCTGCTCTCCAGAAATGTATATAGAGGTACGTAATCAGAATGAGTCTGGGTTGAACCAATCAGAGACTCACTTTCAATTCTCTTTAAGAGCAAGTTGTTGTCACGCCATGGCATATTTGCTATTTACATGGCATACTTTGTAAGTAGAAAAACTTAAAGCTTCTCTAGCGAGGAAACAAATCTACTCATGCACATTGTTAAAGCGAGCAGATGATCTACATCCTATTCTGAGGTGAAGAAGGTGTGGGAGGAGGTAACTTTTTTAATATATTTATGTAGACATTTTTTTTTACATTTAAATCTATAAAGATGTAAGGATATTTGTGTGCTGCTGTGCATCCCTGTGTGTGTAATAAGCAGTGTGCACACACGTTTTGGACCGCCACGCTTATTAAACCTAGCATGCTTATTGAGTATAAAAACACTGCACCATTGACTTTTGACAAGCTTTTAGTTGGTCAATGGTGCGGTCTTAATTCAGTTGCCTCAAAATAGCAACACATCAACAACAATGTGCCTAGAATCACACCTTCATTTCAGACCAGCATGTCCATGGGTGCAAAAATGGGCACAAATGCATTTGCTACTTAAACAGTGTGGCAAAGAACGAAAAGGACATCTGTGCCAGACTGAAATGAGCAAAGAAACACGGTGCCACATTATGTCTGGTGGACGGTAGGGCCCTTAGAGTTGAGTTGAAACGACCCCTGTCTTTGTGTAAGTCAGTTAAAAATGTCTGTGGTGCAGAGAGAAACAGGCCAACTGAGCTGTTTCAAACTCTTACAGTACAATACCATACTTACTTTTTCCCTTGAGATCTTCACAGTCACCATTTTGATTTATATGACTGTTTTCATCTACTTTCTGTCCATATATAATTCATCAGGTTGTTGATTTTTGCTAGCAGGTACCATAACTACGCCATCCAGTCCCATAAAACATCTTTCTCTATTGATGACCAACATAATGACCTCTGTTTTCTGGTTAGTCACTGTTGAAGGGTTTATAACAGAGTATGCTCTTGAGTGCTGCTATGAGCCATTTTGCAGTTTGGCTTCATTAAGAAGTTTTTGGACTGTGGTGGGAGTGTTCTCAGATGTATGGTGATAGACCCTTTAGGGGTGCTTTCCCATCAGCCTTGTTTGTAGCATTTGTTTTACATCCTGGCTAAATCTCTTGTTCAGCTTTGTTTGTTTAGTTCAATTCAATTCAGCTTTATTTCTTTAGCGCTTTTACAATGTAGATTGTGTCAAAGCAGCTTCACATGGAAGATTATGTAAATTGAAACAGCCTCAGTTCAGTTTTTAGTGGTAAAGTTCAGTTTAGTTCAGGTCAGTGTGGTTTAATATTCACTGCTGAGAGTTCAAACACTGAAGAGCAAATCCATCAATGCGCAGCTCTACGAGTCCCAAACCATGCAAGCCAGAGGCGACAGCGACGAGGAAAAACTTCACCAATTGGCAAAAGCGAAGAATTAAAAAACCTAGAGAGAAACCAGGCTCAGTTGGGCACGACCATTTTTCCTATGGCCAAACGTCTTGTAAAGAGCTGCAGTCTAGGCACCAAAGGCTGGAGAACGCTGGACGTCCGTCATAGAGATGCTGCAGGTGGAGGAGGTCACCAGCTGGTGTACAGGCTGGCCCTTCAGGATTAATGCGAGGACTCGTCTGTCACCGGGGTCTTACAAGGATTATTCTCATGCTCTCCACTCCTCCATAACCACTACAGCAGCTGCTCAGGATACGGCGTGGTCCAGGATTATGGAAAACTCAGGAATAATAAAAAAAAAGACTAACATAAGTGCAGATGCCTTTCAAATTATAATGTCTTTAGGGAAATGTTTCCGGCTCCGGTTGCCCTAAATAATGCAGACTAACAATCCTTTAGAGGATTTGGATTTCAACAGCATTTGTGTTTTATGTGTATGCTAATGCAAAGAGATGTGTCTTTAATGTAGTTTTAAACTGACAGATTGTGTCTGCTTCCCGAACTGTGCTAGGAAGGCTTTCCCAAACTTTAGGTACCAGATATGAGAAAGATCTACCGCCTGCAGTTGATTTTGATATTCCAGGAATAATCAATTGTCCAGAATTAATTGAGCGTAGTTGACGTGAAGGGCTATAATACACCAGGAGCTCCCTCAAATACTGGGGAGCTAAGCCGTTTAGGGCTTTGTAGGTAGTCAATAACATTTAAACATTTATACGATATTAATTAGGGAGCCAATGCAATGATGAAAGAACTGGAGTAATATGATCATATTTCTTTGTTTTAGAAAACACTGTAGCATCTGCATTTTGAACTATCTGAAGGTTGTTAATTAAGCCAGCAAGGCAACCACCTAGTAACGCATTACAATGTAGTAAAATGTAAACATGCTAGTTGCACTCAGATCTACATCCAATCACCTGAGGCGGATTTATACTTCTGCTTCGAGTGATCGGCTTAACCCACGGTGCCTGCCTTGCGCGTAGCCATGCATTTATATTTCTGCGCACTGTTTGAGTTAGGTAGGCAGTAGGTTTTTATGTTTCTCTGTAGGATTCTTCATAGGTGTTTTGTTTTTTCTGAACGCTACTTTACAAGTAGCTAAAACTTGCTCATTCAGAGGCAGGAACCGGTGGACGTGCAATAATTTTAATCATAAGGTAAACACAAAACAAAAATCTCCATCTGAAGCTCCTCTACAGGACTCAACACTTGTAAAGACTCGCTCCATCAGGCTCCCAGCTCTCGGCACCGCCCACACTCGTCACCGCTACTAAGCCAACCAATCACAGAGCTTGTGCTACGCGTCGTTGCAACGTGTAATTACATTTTTTGAGAGTTGCTTGTCGGCAAGACAACGTGAAGGCTGCACTGGAGCATAGACATGCGCTTGACACAGAAGTATAAATCAGCCTTTAGTCAGCCCAGGCTAATTGCAAATGCATTCCTTTACCTATCTATTTCTTTTGCAAAACATAAAATACATTGCTCCGGGTACGTTTTGTGCACATTTCAGATGACAAATCCAGAGGGCGCTGTTTATATTTATGTGAATCTGAAATACTTTGCTTAGATTACGATTTGTTGTACTTTGAGATTCACGCCCTTCTTGTGCACGTCCACAAGTAGGCAGGGCTTGTCATACAGATCAGTTGTTCTGACCAATGAGATGTGAGTTTATGGTACAAATTTGACCTATTTATAACAATTGCACTGTGGAAGCGAACCAAACCAAGATATAATTGCAACATTGCCAGTTTGAATGCACATGTGTGAAAGCGTAAACCTGTGTTTCCCAACCCTGTTCCTGAAGGCACACCAACAGTACACATTTTCAACCTCTCCCTAATCAAACACACCTAAATCACCTCATCCGAACATAAGAAGAGACTCTAATGTTAGTTAATGGATCAGATAAGGGAGACATTCAAAACATACTGTTGGTGTGCCTCCAGGAACAGGGTTGGGAAACACTAGACATCGATGAGTTAAATTAGTACAATTTGTGAAGCAGTTTCTCTTATTCACTCTGTGTTGGTTTGATTGGTGCAGACCCTTAAATTTCGTTTTGTAAATGTACTTAGTGCACTGATTAGCATTACTAAACTTTCCCTTGTTTGATCAGAGTTGAATTTGTAATTTTTTAAATATGTATGACCGTGTAATGCTTTGCACACAAATATTTTCAGCTTTATAGCTTTATGCTAGTTCCACAACATCAGGGGCGGACTGGCCATAGGGAGCACCGGGTCATTTCCCGGTGGCCTGATGGTCAATCTGGCCTGCCACCGTGAGTCTGGCCTGCCGCGCAAACCCCCCACAAGCCCACTCCCCGCCCCTCTCTTCACTTTCTATATCACATCAGATGTGGTCTGACTGACAGTTACTTTGTCCCGGTTGAAAATGCTTTCCCAGTCCGCCGCTGCACAACATAGAATGCTTGCTATCATTTTAGCCATGCATTTCGATAAAGCTGTAATGGTTACTGTATCACTTCATTTTACCTGCATGTATAGCAGTTGCTGTCTAAAAACCGACTCATTTCCTCATTAAATTGTAATATATTTGGCAGTCAACCAGTCATGAATTCAGATGAAGTCTATGCAAATGTGATGTTGACAGATCAACAAAGTTGTTGGCAAGTCATTTCATCCTCTTCAGTATTTATATTTGTTACTGCAAATGTTCTTTAGTAACTATAAGTGGCCACGATCAATTGTACAGTGGTGTATTAAGCAGCGTTCAGTTAAAATACAAGCTCACTGATGTCTTTCCATTGACTGAGCGATTGCATGAGACTTGAGATGTTCATTCATGTTTATTTATAGTTGAGAGATGTGAAGACGTGATGACAGAAGATATGATGGCGTTGCTGTTGGAACTGAGGAGACTTTAGACCACATGTTAGGATTTTCTAGTCAAAAATTGCAATTGGCTTGCAGCTGGAAGGGCATTCGCTGTGTAAAACATATGCTGGATGAGTTGGCGGTTCATTCCACTGTGGCAATCCCAGATTAATAAAGGGACTAAGCCGAAGAAAATGAATGAATTAGGAGAAACAAACCAGAAAGCAAGTTCTGTGATAATTGTGTGGAAGACGCACAATGTAATGTCTCTCGAAGTTTTATTCCTGCATCAACTGAAAGAGCTTAAAGTAAAAGATGGGGACTGAAAATAAAATGTGAAAGAATATATAACTTGGAGTTTCATCCATTCATTCATTTTCCTTTGGCTTAGTCCTTTATTTGTCAGAGGTCGCCACAGAGGAATAAACCGCCAACTATTCCGGCATATGTTTTGTGCAGCGGATGCCCTTCCAGCTGCCCTTCCAACCCAGTACTGGGAAACACCCATACACTCTCACATTCTAACACACACACACACACACACACACACACACACAGACACACATACACACACACACACACACAGAAACACACACACACACACACACACACACACACACATACACTATGGCCAATTTAGTTCATCCAATTCACCTGTAGCACATGTGTATGGACTGTGTGGGAAACTGAAGCACCCACAGGAAACCCATGCCAACACGGGGAGAACACACCTGCTTTGAATCTTGACTTTCACGTCTTGCCTACTGTAATGCACTTCTTTCTGGGCTTCCTTTTAAACTTCTCTGTAAAGTCTAGATCGGATACACGGCCGGCTAGAAGTGCGATATGCACATTAATATAGCGCTATTGCTTGAATAATTTTGGCTCGAGACTCTCGGTCTCATTCGCTTCCATTCATTTTTAGACATTAAAAACAGCTCGTTTTGCTGCTTGATGTTGCAAACTGATATTTTCTTATTATATTATTTTACTTTGTATGTATAATCATGCAAACACTTGTTTGTAGAGCAAATAGTTTGACTGTTTTCTGACGTTTATTATTCCTAGTCATTTTCCTATAGGAATCTGAATCGGAAGTTCTAAAACAATCACAAAAACGAGCGCACTTTCGCATTGAGGAATAAGGTCAATAACAATAATTTTTACAGTACTGTGGCGGTTGGGTTTAGAGTTGGGGTAAGGGTTAAAAAGACAATTTATTGGGTAATTTAATAAAAAAGACAAATAATACTGTGTACACCTACTGTTTTTACGTTTCTGTGACGGTTGGGTTTAGGGTTGGGGTGGGGGTAGACGTTAATAAAATACAATAAATCGGAAATTTATTCGGCATGCTTTCCTTTAAGAATTTCGTATCATGTTCGCGATGTGTGTTTATACTTGTTTGATCAATGCTTGTTTGGTAATGTTTTATTATTTGTTTTAATTTGTTCTAGCATGGCTGTTGATGCTTATTGTAAGGCGACCTTGGGTGTCTAGAAATGCGCCATTTACAAATAAAATTAATTATTATTATTGTTATTGAATGTTATCACTCAATTGAATGGGCGTCATTAGTGATTATCAGCTGATATATGTGGGCCAGTAGGGGCCTTCTGTGCCTACTGGTAGGCTCATAAGGCTGTTATCATCATAGAAGACTCCAGATCAGTTTTTACATTACTGTGACGGTTGGGGTAGGGTAGACGTTAATAAAGTACAATGAAGTACAATTGTAGGACATTTTATAAATAATATAAATAAGTCTTGTTAACTTACGGCCGCAGCCGGAATGTATATGTGATCTATAGCTGATTAACCATGTGGATGGATGATAACAACCTTCTGAGTCTACCAGTAGGTGCAGAAGGCCCCCTACTGGTCCATATCTATCAGCTGATAACCACTGATAACACCCATTCAATCGAGTGATAACATTCGAATCGGCTGTGAAAACATGCAAACTATACACAGAAATGCCAATTGACCCAGCCGAGACTCGAAACCAGCAACCTTCTTGCCATGAGGCAAAAGTGCTAACCACTGAGCCATTGTTTTGCCCACATAAACATTAATAAGCAAAAAATGTGTCAAAAATTTGTTGTTGTTTTTTAGGACATTGGTTTAACTAGTTAATGGTCACAGACAGATCTGGCCTTCGGGATGTGACAGCCTAGTGTGGTCATCAGCACGGCCGCAGATGTGAAATTTGCTTCCTCGCTGGGCGCCTACTGAACCAAGGCCGAGTCCTCAGGCGATGCTCACACAAACACGTGAGTCAAAACCACAAGACCCTGAGCTCTCTGTGACGCAATGCTCTGTCAGGTGCATGCCAAATGACAGGACACATCACAGCAAGGTTATTTTAGTAAACGAAACCGAAGACTATTAGTGAAATAATAAATAAATAAATCATACACTGAAATTCAATTTTAAAAATCACAGTAAATGAAAAACTTAAACTGAATGAAACTGAAAAAAATAATAAGCAAAAATAAATAATCTCAACGCCAATAGCACCGAGGTGTTCACGGCGACCCGAGTTTGATTCCCGGCTTAAGATTCTTTGCCGATCCTTTTCCTGTCTCCTCTCTACACTGTCCTATAAAATAAAGATAAAACCCCTTCAAAAAAGTAATTGAAAAATTAAATCAATATTTAATAATTTTCTGAATAAAAATCACTCATTCAGTGGCGGAAAATCTTAAACTGTGTAGTAAAATACCTGTAGATGGCGCTTTACATGTGCTGTGGCACCATAGCAATCTTTTTTTTTTTTGTTAAAACAAGATTTTTCCTAACCATTTGCGACAACGACACTCAAAATTGTGAGTAAAACTGTACTTCAGGTCACAATTCACGGTATTAACAAACCATTAACCATTAAACCATTACCAGCTTAATAATAACTACTAATTAGCTGCTTATTAATAGTTAGTAATGTAGAAGTTGGGATTAGGTATTAGCCAGGTTAGCAGAATGAAATTATACTTTGTAACTACAAATCAAAGGGCATCATGGTGGCGCAGTGGGTAGCTTGATCACCTCACAGCAAGAAGGTCGCTGGTTCGAGCCCTGGCTGGGGCAGTTGGCATTTCTGAGTGGAGTTTGCATGTTCTCCCCATGTTGGTGTAGGTTTCCTCCGGGTGCTGTAGTTTCCCCCACAGTCCAAACACATGCACTATAGGTGAATTGAATAAGCTAAATTGGCCGTATTGTATGTGTGTGAATGCAAGAATGTGTGGGTGTGAACATCAGTCACTCAGCCTGTATGTACTTTTAATAATGTTAAACAGGTTAAATATGTATTAATTAGATTATTTCATTGGGAGTGCAGTGGCTGGTATTTAAATGTTTCTGTCATGTTGCGTCATGTCACATTTGAGGAAGACGCTGTAATCTTGTCATTATATTTACAGCGGTTCCTCGTTATTAGCGGGAGTTATGTTCTAAGGATGCTTTCACACTAGCACTTTTGGTCTCCACCCGGGTTCGTTTGACGTCAGAGTACGGTACGTTTAACTAGTGTGAATGTGTCTTCTGAACTCGGGTGCGCACCCGTGAACCGTACCCGAGTCCGCCTGGAAGAGGTGGTCTGGGGTTTGGTTTATGCAAACTCTGGTCCTTTTCATGCAAACTCTAGTCCGGTTCACTTCAGGTATGAATGCAATCGTACCAAATAACGGAAGTGAACTGCCAACTGTACAACAAACTATAATTTTCATAACGTTCATGTGTGTGTGTGTGTGTGTGTGTGTGTGTCAGGTATTGTACCTTGGTGACAAGCAGGACTGAGCCAGGGCAAACACAGTGATAATGTCTGCTTGTCTTCTCCAAAAGCAGCTTCTGCAGACACTCTGTGATGTTTTGAACGTTTATAATATTTTTGCGGCAGATGGACGCAAGTCACTTTCTGTATGTCCAAAGCCAAAAGATTCAGTAAAAGCAGAAAGACAGCGATGTGCATACGTCTTTTCATTTTGGCGATTTGCTTTCGTGTCACCTAGCAACAGCCGTAAACAAAACAGCAGCTCAATGATGCAAGCATACCAGGTTCAGAAGGAAAAAAGACACAAACCAACCAAGAAGGTGGCAAGGAGGGACAATCGAACTTGGGTACAGTCCTGGCAATTGAACCAAGTGTGAAAGCACCCTAAAAATAACCTGCAACAGGCAAAATCTGTGAAGTAGTCTGCTTTATTTTTTACAATTATAGATTTTCACATTTTCACACTTTTCTCTCTTGTTTAAACACTCTCAAAGTTCAAACCTTTGTAGAAAAATAAGTCCAGTGTTATAGAATACAACCATTTGATCTTCATTTATTTAATCCGTAATGGCGCCCTACACCCGCATAACTTCTACCTTCCTTTAGCGTGTCCAGAAGTTCTACTTTTTGTGCCATGGTTAGCATTTTCCTCTGCCTTTTTATAACAGTATACAATGCAATACTTTATCCATTCACATTGGTACACAGCACCTTATAACCTGTATATTTACAACATATCTGTACATACAATTCAACATCCAGATATTTTTGACTAACTGCATCTCTGTTTAATGTTTAATATTTATCGCCTTTTTCTTTTCTCATATTTAATTTTGTGTTGTCACTTGTCACTTTATCTACACTGGAAGCTTCTGTAGCCAAAACAAACTCCTTGTGTGTGTGAAGCACACTTGGCAATAAAACTGATTCTGATTCTGATTCTTTTGGGTGCTACCACGGGTGTCTTTGACAGTGCAGAATGTTTCATTGTTACATTGTGGAGAGAAAACTTGCAAACATAGAGTACAGCACTTCAGATTCACACTGCTAGCGATTAAAGATTTGTGTAAATTTGGCTAGCTAAATGCATTCTGTACTGTCTGTGTCAATGGTCTACAGCCAATCAGGACGCAGAACACAATGCACTGTAAAAAAAAAATAAAATCAGCAAAACTGCGAGACCATGAAAAGTGAACCGCTTTATAGAGAGGGACCACTGTGTATACAGTTAAAGTGAGAATTATTAGCCCCCCTGTATGTTTTTTCCCAATTTCTGTTTAACGCAGAGAAGTTTTTTTTCAACCCATTTCTGAACATAATAGTTTTAATTACTCGTCTCTAATAACTGATTTCTTTTATCTTTACCAAGATGACAGTAAATAATATTTTACTAGATATTTATTTACATACTAGTATTTAGCTTAAAGTGACATTTAAAGGCTTAACTAGGTCAATTAGTTGAGTTAAGGTAATTATTTTTTATTAAAATACAGTAAAAAAAATGCTTGAGGGGGCTAATAATATTGGGTTAAAAAAAAATTACAACTGCTTTTATTCTAGTCGAAATAAAACAAATAAGACTTTCTCCAGAAGAAAAAATATTATAGCAAATATTGTGAAAAATCCCTCACTCTGTTAAACATCATTTGGGAAATATTCGAAAAAAGAAATATAAATATGTATATATATGACAGTATATACTGTATATAGAAACATTTTTTCTATATAAACATAAAACATGTTCCAACTTTTTTTCATTTGCCAGAAAACTCACTTCAAAATGCAAAACTATAATAACCTTGCATGCGTCACAGACTAGCCATTGGATGGGTGTGTGTGTTCGTGTGTCTGCTTTTTCACTCCTTCTATGCCCCATTTAGATCCTCAGTGGATGTGAAAGCGCAGATCGGTGTGTGTGTGTGTGTGTGTGTGTGTGTGTGTGTGTGTGTGTGTATGTGTGAACCCACTCAGCCAGAAATGATAAAGAGCACAGTAGAGCAACATGGCAACATCTCTAAACAACCTCTTTCCACTCCTGTGATCATCCTGGGCTTTGTTCTTTTATCCGTTTCTCTCCATCCCTTTCCATTATTCTCATTTCTGTCCTGCTCTTTCGATCTATGGCGAACGACGAGGTGGCGGCAGCGTGTCCCAGCGGAGGGCATTTTTAGCTGCGCTGCCGAAAGTCTGCCATATCCCCTCTAATGATAATGGGTGAAATGAGTTTGTCCTTGGCAAGGACGATACACAGCCATCATCTCTGTCCTTCTCCATATCTCATTCCCTCAAATTCCTCCACCACGCTCTTAGGCATAGGATTATAACCGGATTCAAGGTTTACCGCGGTTTGGAAAGTCAGGGTTTTAAAACCGCTAAATTTTTTGTTATACCGTTCCAAGGGTACACTGAAAAAAAGCTTTCATTCATCCAATTAAACAAATAATAAGGTAATGATCTAAATTTGATCACTTGACCCAATGAAAAAATAAATAATTAGCTTTTTCTATCTTTACGAGAACAATTTTATATACAAAACTTATTTGTCTTGTTGAAGAAAGTCAATTATTTTAATTCTGTTTGTGTTTGAAACGCGAAGATATAGCTTTAATTAAAACAACAATTCCTATAAAATGTTCATTCATCCAATAAAAAAAAAATAAGGAAATGGTTTCACATCTAAATTTGATCACTTGAGCCAATGAAAAATAAATCATTTGGCTTAAACAATATTTTCTTAAATCCATGAAAGTGCAAAGCATATCGAGTTTTAGTTTAATACGCATGTGAGTAACATTAAAAATTTACATGGGTCAAAACAAATATTCCTTAGCTGAGCTCTTAATCAAAAAACATTTATATTTAACTATGTTTTGAACTTAAAGGTGCTGTATGTAAGTTTTTGACTTTTATTAAAGCATAAAAATACCATAATATGTGTGCAGATATTTAAGAAACATCCCAAGTGAACATACTTGTTTAACTGAAAAACAATGCTGAAGTCAGATATTCTGCTTTTTAAAATGTTTTTAAACATTTAACCTAACATTTAACATTTTAAATGTTTTTTTTAAATAAAATATATTGTGTTCAATGTGGGAAAAAAAGTTGTTGTCTTTTAATCCAAACATTTAAAAAGAGCATATTTTGGAGGAATTAATACAACCCAGGCTCTCTATTAATACATACCCCATATACCTTTCTGGAGAGCATTAAATACATCCCAGGAGCGACGCTTTTTGCAGTTTTTGTTTTTGTGAATCCACCAGAGGCTGCTGTGCATGATTTTTTTCAAATCTCTAATTTCTTTTATCAGTGCCATTCATGCCTGCTGTTCTGATGTAAATCCACCAGAGGACGCTGTCGACTGACTGACTGACCGACCGACCGATACCTCCATCCACCCCCTTCCCTAAACCCAATCGACAGTGTTTTCAAAAGCAATCCAGAAAAAAGAAAACCCCTCAAGGCCACCTGATTTTTACCCCGTTTTCCGATCTCACCATGTTCTCACCTTGTTATTTACTTGTTCATTTAACTTTTTTGTTTTTTTTTTATCCTGCTTTCTGGAACGGTTCTTCGTCGGATTCAAACCCCGTCGTCGCAGTCAACTCCTCTCTGCGTCTTAAGTCCTCCAACATATGCGGCGAGCCACTGGGCAAACTGGTAACAGTAAAAAAAAGCCATCTACTCAGAGGTAAGCGGTAAGTGGTAGCGTGAAAATAAACGGCGTCATACCACCCCGTAGCCTTCATTTTAAAGAAGAAATGCAGCCATGTGTAGCTCTGGCTATATAATTCGCGCTCTCCAAAAATGTATACGGGGGTACATTTTCACAATGAGCCTGTGTTGAATTAATACCTTGAAACTGTGATATTTTTATCCAAGGTTATCATACTGTCAGAATCATATACTGGACCAAACACCCTTGTCTTTTGCAGGTTTGTATTTGTCTGTCCTCCATCTGTCTTGCCGTCTCCCACTCCAGTGAAGAGTGAAATGTGAAAAGTTGTGAACTGACCTCTCTAACACAGCAGTTTTGAGTGAGTGTGTGCATGAGACAGTGACAGATTGTCTGAAATAGAGTTGTCATATAATCAGTAAATTAGTTGAGATCAGTTATAAGGAGCTGTTTACACGACAACCTTTTCAGCCAAAAACTGAAATCCTTTTACCGTGACTTGGGAAAATGGGTTACAAATGTATGATTTTGCTTGTAAAAGATGTGACATGCACTGAAAAAAATTATTTATTGTATTTATTCTTTTTTTTAACGTAAGGGGTTGCCAATAATAAATATGGGCTGAATTGAAACAAACAAATTAAGTTGAACATTACTATATTTCATTAGCTTGTTTAAATTCAGTCCATTTAAATTGTTTACAACCACTCACCTGATAAAATAAATGATAAATCCAATCAATCAGTTTTTTCAGTGTTCTAGTAATGTACATAGCATGCTATATCTTGTTAACAGCATGCCATCGTGGTATTACAGTTGTTCTCAGTCGCTTTGGTGCATTTCTCACAACACTATTTACATTTGCACAACAGTTAATGCATTTAGTCATTTGTGCACATCATATTAGCAGTTTCTCATTCCATCTGCTTTTGGGCATGCATCAATTGCTTTCATACAACTCTCTACTGTTTGTAACATTATCATTTGCTTATGTCATGTCAGTCAAAATTAACTAAACTTGTGGATGCTGAATAGTCTTCCAAATAAAACTAATAGTCCTAATTTCATTACTTAAGTCATTAAATACAAAAAAATGTTGAACTAGTTGTCAAAATCTGTCAAGATAATTTTATTTGAAAACTTAAAATCTTTTTTTTCTGAAAATGTCTTCTAAATTGAACAATTCATGAATGATTTACAGACCTGTGTATGTTGTAGGTTCAGTTCCAATATGTACTGCAATATTGTTTACAGTTGTGCACAGCTCTACCCAAAGGGAGTTTCAAGAGTTCACACTTAGCTGATGATTGATTATAAAGCTTGTTTGGCATGCTGTCCCGGGAGAGAGCCCTGAGCTCATAAGATCCTTGAGCCCGGGGCTCCCTCCCATTTGCAAGGCGAGAGGGGAGTTTGAGCTCAGGTAGATCTCGAGAACTCCCCTGCTGTAGTAGCTAATTGTAATAAAGTTTACGGCCACCTGGCCGCCGGGAAGAAGGAGGCGGAGAACCGACGCTGGTTTAAATAAATATTTATTAATAAAAGGGGACGGCAGCTCCTCACGGAGACTGCCGTCTAAATAAAAAAAAACGGACGGCAGCTCCTCACGGAGACTGCCGTCAAACTGAAAGCAAAAGTAATACATGTCCGGGCCCGGTCCTCTCTCTCTGTCCTCTGCCATCGTTCCTCCTCTTATAGTCCAGAGCTCCTTCTGTGGGATTGAAGGCAGGTGCGCGCACAGGTGCATCTCATCTGTGGCGGGCCTCGTTTCGCTCCCACGGCTCTCGGCCACGCCCCCTCGCCACACTAATGAACAGATAGTGATTGCTTATAAGATATAACTTCTTACTAGGAGCATGTCTATGCTGCCAATTTAGATTAGTCAATTAACTTAAGTTGCATGTTTTTGGACGGTGGGAGGAAACCGGGGAACCCGGAGGAAACCCACGTGAACACGGGGAGAACTTGTACACTCCACACAGAAACGTTGGCTGATTTGGTAAGGACTAGAACCAGTGACGTTCTTGCTGTGAGGCAACAGTGCTAACCACTGGGCCACCGTGCCACCCATCTAGGAAAGGAGGAAGAGTAGGGGTGGAAGGAGGGATTCTTCAAAACGAAGATAGCTGTGATTTGGAACCTAGGGTATTTATAGTGGCTTAGGAATCGTTTGATTGGTGAATCACGAATTGAATAATGCGGGGCCGGCTGCAAGCAATCATAAGCACGTGATCCTCTCGAAATTAGTTTATAAATAAACTTCACTTATGTTTGTTGTAAATAAGGGTGTATTTATTCTTTTGCACAATGCTGTGAATAAATTAGAATTGTAAAAAGCATCTGCAGTAAAAATGTGAAACATACATATTCAGTGTCTTGTACTCAGATACCTCACTAAATGCAGTGATGTCTAACTTTACTGTAGTTTTCAAATGGCTGTGCAAATAGTATAAAGTGCTGTCTTGAGCATTTTCAGAAAGTGTCACCAAAATCAGACTTTTTTGCATTGGAAAAAATTTACAGAGTAAAGTGTCATAATGAAAACACGACAAAGCCATTTGACTATCTTGTTCATAAACAATGGTGGCAGGACTTTGCATTTTGATGACACTGACACTTTCATTGACATGAATACTTGCTTTTGAGGAATAAGCTCTCCATTTTGAGCATGTGACACGCTTTTGCAGGTTATCTACTAGGTTTTGCAGTTTGTACTAATTGTTTTGAGAAATGCATGAACTGTTGTGCAAATGTAAATAGTGTTGTGACAAATGCACCAAAGGGACTGAGAAAAGCTGTAAAGCATGCTAGCAACTTGTTAATACATATTAGCTAGTATTACAATGTATCTAAACATGTAACAAGTTAGCAAGCTGTTAATTGATGCTGTAGAATTGAATAAGAGCAGGTTTTATTTAAAATATATAAATATTTGGTAACAGTATTAATGGCTTTACTATTATTGGTTATACATATAATAAATCCAATACAGGCTCATTGTGAAAACTTACCCCTGTATACATTTCCGGAGAGCACCTTTAAAACGAACACTACGGGGTGGTATGATGCTACCAGCTGACCACTTACCTCGTGTGGACGACTTTTCCTCTGTTATCAGTTTGCCCAGTAGCTCGCCGTGTACGTCGATGGACTTGAGATGTAGAGAGGAGTTGACTGTGACAACGGGGTTCATGTCCGGTGAAGAACGGTTCTAGAAAGCAGGTAAAACAAAAACAAAAGGCAGAAAATAAAGTAAATAACAGGATGAGAATGTGGTAAAGTTGGAAAACATGGTAAAAATCAGGCTGCCACGAGGGCTTTTCTTTTTCTGGATTGCTTTTGAAAACACTATCGATTGGGTTTCATGAGTTCAAACTTAGCTGATGATTAATTATAAAGCATGTTTAACATGCTGAGCCCTGGGCTCCCTCCCGTTTGCAGGGTGATAGGGGAGTTTGAGCTGAGGTAGATCTCGAGAACTCCCCTGCTGTTTGTAGCTAATGACCAATTAGGAATTGCTATGATAAATAACTGCTGACTAGGAGCACATCTTTGGTGCCAATTTGGATTAGTCAGTTAACTTAAGTTGCATGTTTTTGGATGGTGGGAGGAAACCGGGGAATCCAGGGGAAACCCAATGCGAGCACAGAAACACGGACTGGCTTGGTAAGGACTAGAACCAGGGGCATTCTTGCTGTGAGGCAACAGTGCTAACCACTGGGCCACCGTGCCACCCGATCTAGGAAAGGAGGAGCAAAACGGGTTGAAGGAAGGATTCTTCAAAACGAAGATGACTGTGGTATGGAACTTTGGTTATTTATGGTGACTTAGGAATCATCTGATTGGTGAATCATGTATTGGCTAATTGGACCAGCCATGGTCAATCAAAAGCACGTGAACCTCTTGAAATTGGTTTATAAATAAACTTCACTTAGGGAAGTGGGTGGGTAGGTCAATCGGTGCTTTTGAAAACACTGTTGGTTGGATTTAGGAAAGGTGGTGGGTGGTGGTATCGGTTGGTTAGTCCATCGACAGCGGCCTCTGGTGGATATATTCGAGAACAACAGGTGTGAATGACATTTGCAAGAGAAATTTGAGATCTGAAAAAAGCGTGCACAGCGGCCTCTGGTGGATTTGCAAAAGCACGTACATTCAACATGTACCTCCTGGGTTGCATGCAGTTTATTTTGTGCTGTCCAAAAATGTATACAGGGGTATGTATTAATAATGAGCCTGTGTTGAATAAATCCTTGATGAATAAAAGTACATAAAACTGATTATTTCCCGTTGTTGTTTGGACATTATTAATAATACACTGTGAGATCTGTTAAACTTGACCCAAATAGACCTGACACTTGCTAAAAATATAAAAGTTTAATAGACATAAATGCTTTATATTCTCATGGAGGAGAAGAACATAAAAATGAAATGTCGAGAAGTATCACTTGTAGATTTTTCTGCTTTGCCTTAACATAAAGCATTATTTGTAAAAAGAAATGTAATGTTATAGATCCAGTACTAAGTGAGAAAAGCTGTATGTTTCATAAATTACACACATATACACTGTGATGACCTTCACTGGTCCATGACTTAGTGTCCGTGATGAATAATAGATGTAAAGTTGACATGCCACATGATGGCCAGTGATCCAGACTTAACACATGAGAGCAGTGACATCTGATTTGCAAGGACAGATTGGAGGAACAGGCCATTCAAATGAACAGGACATAAAAACCATTAATATAATGAAATTGCTGTTGAATTTGCATATTTTATCCACACATTGATATGCATTGCTTTTGACTTGGGATTTTAATTATGGCGTAATTTATATAGTGCTGGAAAATAAATTATTCTCTCAGCGGGAAGAGCAAATTGTTTTCCCTTCATCGGTACTGTAATTATGGAAGTTCAGTCTCAGCTTGGAGTTTCTGAAGGCAAAAAGAATCTGTGATTTTGTAAGATAGATAGATAGATAGATAGATAGATAGATAGATAGATAGATAGA
>CAIGQZ010032997.1:5279563-5296726 GCA_903798205.1 Danio tinwini
TGTGTGTGTGTGTGTGTGTGTGTGTGTGTGTGTGTGTGTGTGTGTGTGTGTGTGTGTGTGTGTGTGTGTGTGTGTGTGTGTGTGTGTGTGTGTGTGTGTGTGTGTGTGTGTGTAACTTTATCTGTTTTTTTCCCCATCAGATCTGCTTTGTAAACCTGGACAGACATACTGCAGATTGGCATGATGACAACTACATCAAGGTAAGTTTATATGATGCTTTTTTTTGCAGCCGTTTGTGATGATCAGATTAAACAAACGCTTATATTCAGTGGGTTTCATTGAATAAAAGGCTCAACCAAATGAATAGTTCAATATCTTAAAGCAGTATTACTCATACATTTTGTCATTCCCAGTTGACTTGTTCATTAACATCCAAATAAATTTCTTCCCTCCCCGCCCAGCCTCTCATTTCCAATTCATTTAAAGGGAATAACAAATATATGAATGGCTTTCATCACTTCCTAAGCATATGAAATAAACAATGTTTCATCTAATTAAAAGGGAAATTACAAACAATACGAATTACCAAGATAATGCAAGCAAAGAGTCGCATTTATGTGACTTGAATATTAGCATACATTTCCCTGCAGAAGCTGGCCTTGGTGTGCCCAGAGCTGCCACGGTTAATTGAGTCTCTTGGAGTGCGGCAACCCAAAGAAAATGAGATTCTGCTGCTCAGCAGCCTCGAGTCGCCGGACTCCTGCCAGCATGACCCCAGCCACCCACAGGTAACACATGAATATAGACCCCAATATCTGACATTGTTTTACAGATTACTAGTTAAACGGTGTATGTGTGCTAATGTACAGTTAAGGTCAGAATATTTTTATTGACTTTTTACTAAAAAAAAAAGAGAGACATTATCTTTGCTCCAAAAGAGCCCCCCGCCCCACTGCACCATTTCTATACAGTATATTATGCACATTCTTAATCAGTTTTACAACATATCATGATGCATACATACAGACATACATACATAAGCAAATACAAGTAGATAAAAGTTTCCTTGTATGTTCACTCATCTATTGTACAAACCTAGCAGGCACACAGCATCATAAGGCCTTAATATTAGGTTAGATTTACGTTTAAACTTAATGTCTAGCCAGCATCTAAGTCCAATAACAACGTCAAATGATGTTGATATTTGGTTGATTTTAGGTTGTGTTGGAAAGTGACCAAAATCCAACGTCAAGCCAAAATCTTAAACCAACGTCATATTGACGTCAAATACTGACATTTATTTGTAAGGTACGGCAACCAAAATCCAACGTTTGATAGACGTCATAGTGGTAACATCCACACAATGTCAAGCTGTAACATCATTAGACGTTGATATTTGGTTGATTTTAGGTTGGACATTAGACATTGACTGACATTGTTCTGACGTCAACCCAGTTTTCATTTCCACTTGGACCACTTTAAAGTGAATAATTGTATGTCACAGACAAATTGAAGTTGAGTGAATCTTATTTATGCCAAATTGCCAAAATTCCTCTGAGAAAATCAACTCAAGTTCACTTTCCAATTGTTGTTTCGACGTTGTTTCTGTTGTTTCTTGTTTCGAGTTCAATTCTGTAAGTCAGAATTACTAGCCCTGGTTTGTGCTGTAGACAATCTGAAAGAATATTGCTAAAACTCTAAAATTCTAGCCAAAATAAAACAAATAAGACTTTCTCCAGAAGAAAAAATATTATAGAAAATACTGTGAAAAATTCCTTGCTCTTTTAAAAATCATTTGGAAAATATTTAAAAAATTCACAGGGGGCTAACATTTTGACCTCAAGTGTATGTGCATTTCAGAGCCCGAGAACAGCAGATGTCTGTCTGGTGCATTGTTCCTGTGGACGCCGCCCCACCCAAACGAGCAGTATCATTTTTGAGATAAACAAGTTCCTGATTGGACTACAGTCAGGGCAGGAGAGGCAGAAGCATGGCCGATTGGCTGGACAACGGGCTGCCGAAGATGACACTAATCGCTCTGTTTCATCTATTGAAGAAGATTTCCTCACTGCCTCAGAGCAACTTGGGGAAGACAGCGAGGAAGACCCCTTCAGGAATGGTAAACAGTCCATCCATCTAACGGTTTAGCTAGAAATCCAATTCATCCACCCATATCTGATCTTATGTTTGTGTTTTCTATGTCCTTGTGATAAGAAGACACAACTTTAGTGCAGCTTTGCCACTTTTACTGCATCCACTTTTTAAATAGACAGAAATTGATTGAGCATTTGTGTGATCTCGCTATCTGTGAGCATGCCTCGATTCGAGTGCCCCTATTTGGAGGACTGTTTGGGAATGTTTTCACCTCAAGGCTATTTCTTAGTTTAGCAACATAATGTAGCCCCAGCCACTGCAAATGAGATTATGGTTTTCAAAACAATTTGGGCATGGTCATAAAAAGCAAATGTGTTCGGTTTCGCCTTTGGGAATAATTTGGATCTCAACTTTTATCTAGGTTGCATTGTCTGTAATAGGCTTAATCAAAATGGCAATCTGCTGTACTTATTTAGAAATGATGTAGCTAAGCAACAACTTGGATGAACCAGAATGTACAGCAGTGGAACAATTAAATCTTTTCTATCTATGTTAATGAGTGTGTTATTGAGAAAATAACACAAACAGGAAGAGTGGCAAAAAGACTCCCTAATAAAGAAGCGTTGTCCCCAGAATGTCTTGTGAATTTTCATTGTGCATGCCTGAAAGCTTGTTTATCGTGCATTATAATGTTCCACTGCCTTGGTCTCTAACAGCAAGTCAAACCCCTGAATGTGTCTACATGTGGTAATACTCGCCCCAAGTCTTAAACTAAAGAGAGAAGATACACTGGGCTCTGCTGGCTAATCTATAATTAATCTCTCATATGAAATTAGCAGTAACACCGTGTGAAGGTTGTGCTCTCCTCAAAGCCAGTGTAATATTCATAATCAGATAGTAATCTGCATTTGTATAGGCTTGGTTATGGAAAAACGGATACAAATGCAACAGTGTGTTATGGATAGCTTGCATAGAGCATGGATTGAATCCTAATTATATCCATTGGGCACAGAAGCTTTATTTTAACACACTTCCTCATATCTCCTTATGTCTGAAATGGGCTTCAATTACATGTGCATTACGTTTGACTTTTTTGTATGATTATTAAACAGTTTTCAGAGGTCTAGCTTTGATCTGTCTTTCTGTCTTTTTTTTTTTTTTCTCCCCCCTCCCCCCCCCCCCCCCCCCCCCCAAATCCTCACCAACCCTGCCATGTGTCTTTCTTTTTGCAGATTCTGAGATTTCTCTCATGCCCGAGTCTGTTAAGGTGTTGAGAGCAGCCCACACTCAAAAAAGGAGTGAAATGGAGAAAGAGGATAGTGAGGACTCTGAAACCCTCTGCACCTCTTCTAACTCCCAAAAGCTTTCAAGAACATATTCCGCCCCTTCAAGAGGCCGACCCACCACCCCAAAACAAGTCAAGGAGTCAGCCGGTCACTATGCCACCAATCTGGCTGAGTCAGTCCTGCAAGATGCTTTTATTCGTTTGTCGCAAGATGAGCCATCTTTTGTTGCAGAAGCAGCAGTGAGTGTTTCAAGTGACATAAGCCATTCCACTGAGGCGCCACAGAGGGCTCGAGCCTGCTCATTCGAACTTCCTAAAATTGTGATTGTCCAAAGTCCTGATAACAGTGAGGAGGTAACAGAATGGCCGGAAGTGCAGTCCCATGCAACATCAGAGCATGATAGGGTAAATAAGGCCAAAACAAAGCATGGTACTCAGCCCCCGCACAACTCGCCAGTTGGACACTCTGCTAAGCCATTGGAAATAGCTTTGGCATGTGCCGCAAGTGTCATTGGTACCATTACCACCCCTCAGGTCACAGAACAACTCACACTGGAGTCAGGAGAAGAATATGAGTGTGAGGATGAAGAGGAAGAGAGTGAAACTGATCAAGGGGAGTATTCGTTTTCATCTGCGGTATGTGGCATGTCTCAGGTCGCTGGAGCCGTAGCCGCGGTAGATCTAGCAGATGACTCTGGGGACAATGAAGATTTGGCAGACATGTATTCCGCCTCAATGGGACTTCTGTCAGTTGCCCAAGCTTCAACTGCAATAACTCTCCACTGTAGCATTGCAGAGGGCACCAGCGTTGAGGCCTTTAGAGCCAATGTGGCTGAAGTTCTCCTCAGGGAAGCTTCAGCTGTACTTACCCACAGACAAAGTTATTCAAGCGTTGCAAATTTCCTTGAGACCACACATAACAAGATAGTGGATGGGATTACAAATCCAAGAAGACCGTATCAGGAGCAGCAAGATGTGGACAACTTTACTCAAGAAATATCGGACAGTATCTTTCAGTATGCTCTTGAGAAGGCTGAGAAGAGAAAAGAACTTGAGGGTCCTGGAAAAGATGCCCCAAACATTGAGGGTTTCCTCTCGGATTGTGTGAATAATTTGCTGTTTGATGTACTGTGTGTAACATCAAGGAAAATAAGTGACATTTCAAGATGTAATATGGGATCATGTGATGGGCAGGAAGGCAGTGTCAGCAATAGGGCATATGAGGCTGATTCCAAAGCTGGCAGGGAAGCATTGAGCCAATTACAGCATTTGATTGAGCCAAGCCAGGCTTATAATCATGATGAAAGGCGAAGCAGTGTGGAGAAGTTGTCTGCTCTAATAGGAAAGAGAGAGAGAGAGCAGAAACATATACAGGAGGAAAGAGAAAATGAAGCCAAACTGAAGGAACCCTACAGACTTGCTCTGAACAGAGCGACAGCCACTATGGTCAAAGAGCAGTCTGACCTGCAAGGGCAGCTGGGCAGGAGTGACAAGAATGCAGACTCTGCGCTCCCTTCAGCTGAAAGCTCACCACTTCACATGCCACGAGGGAGGGCAGGAGGAGAGAGCGAGACCAGGCAGCAGTCTTTATCGTCCTCTTCTGGAGCACTTGTGGCACTTAAAATGGATTCGGGTGAGTCCAAAACTCCTGTCACGTGCTTTGCTGAAGACTTGGCAACCACAGTGGTCTCCATGGCTACAGAGCTGGCAGCGATATGCTTGGAGAACTCAAGTGGAAAGCAGCCGTGGTTCTGCGCATTAAATGGTGGCTTGGAAAGTCCAGAAGGGCTGCTTCTGCCCTGTCGCACAACTGCAGCCCACCGCCGGAAAGAGACACAAAATGGCACCTCAGTCACCAAGAAGCACAGACCTCCACGTCTCAGTGAAATCAAACGTAAAACCGAAGAACAGCCCGAACTCATGGAGCGCCTGGTCAACCGTGTTGTAGATGAAACTGTTAATTTAGATGAACCCACAACCTCTGATCCATTTGCACTCTTTGCATCAGAGGTCACTGCCAGGATAATGAACTGCCCAGAATTAAGTGTAGTGGATACTTCCAAATCTGGGCAGTCAGCCCGCAGCCGCCTGCAGTGTGAGAGATGGAGTAGCAGGGGGAAAGCGTCAAGCTATGAGAGCATTCCAGAGGAGGATGCAGATCCCTCCGGGACATCAAATACTTTGGGACCAGGAAACAGACTTGGGCACAATTTGAGCCGAGGAAGCTCTATCTCCAAGCAGTCCAGCTGTGAGAGCATTACGGATGAGTTCTCTAGGTTCATGGTGAACCAGATGGAGACAGAGGGTCGAGGGTTTGACCTTCTGCTGGACTACTATGCTGGAAAAAATGCCAGCAGCATCCTTGCAGCAGCTGTTCAGCAAGCTGCCAGTAAAAAAAATGGGCATCTTAATGTGCGTACATCATCTTGCCTCTCGAAGCAGTCCAGCACTGAGAGTATCACAGAAGAGTTTTATCGATTCATGCTGAAAGATATGGACAAGGAAAACAAGGACTACAGTATGACCAAGACCAAAGAGTGGAGTAATAGCCTACTACCCCCGTCCCCCAGAACCCCTTTTTGTATCCGTCAGTCTTCTGTTCCTGACAGGCGGTCCTCAGATTCCAGACTTACTGTAAACTCACCCATCAAGGCCAATTCATTCGATGGCTTTGCTCGAAATGTACATGGGGACTCGCTTAACATCTATCCAACTAACTCTGTGTCATCATCTGGACTCTGTAAGTCTGATTCCTGCTTGTATAAGCGCGGCCAAACAGACCAAATCACAGACATGCTGATTCATGAAACCTGGTCCAGCTCTATTGAGTCTCTAATGCGAAAGAATAAGATAATTGCAGAGCCCTCAGAGGACAGTCTGGAACTCGATTTTGCAGACTCACAGCCACATGTACAGCAGTTTGCTAATCGTCTAGCAGCAGACATCGTAGAGAGTGGCAAATCACTGCTTGGAGGCCAGCAGGATGTCACTGCAGCTGCTTGTCAGCCACATATTCCAGTTGGAGAAAGGAGACACGGCTTTAAACATTCTCGTTACAACAACAGTGGAAACCGGCCAAGCGTGGAGCATCAGGAAAACAGCTGTAGCTCCTACAGTTCCTCCTGTGTGAGGCAGGCATGGCGTGGACAGAGAGAGGTACCCTTGATTCACATTGAACCAGATCAAAGAGAAGAGGCCTTGGAAGAGAAGGGGAGAGTTGAGACCCACCACAGGGAGGCATCCCATCAGACCCAGCAACAAAGTGGCAAAGAGAACGAGACAGCAACCAAAAGCAGGTAGAGTCTACATAAAAGCTCACAGACATGCTTTCTTGCAGTGGTTAAGCCTTTATTCTTGTAACTACTCATGACCTTTTTACACCTCTCCAGAAAATAGGTTTGCTTTGTGCTTGGCAAATAAAGAGGCATTGTTCTATAAAGAGGTAGAAGGGTTGGTTCTCTCTGTAAATCTCTTTTTTTTTACACACAGTTTTATATACAGTGTTATACCTGTGTTAGGGCTGCACAATATATTGTTTCAGAATCCATATTGAAATGTGTGCATCTGCAATAGTCACATCGCAGAATTTGCATTGTTGAGTCTAGATTATAGTTGAGTCATGAGTTTAGCCATAATCAAGCAAAAGTTTATCATGTTTGTGTGGTTTTAAGGTCATAGTCACACTAGGTACAGTTGCCTTGAATCATGCCGAAGCACGAATGTCCCCCCTCCACTCTCCTCCAATGGTCAGCACTCACACTGCATCTTTACTAGGGATGGGTATCGTTAAGGTTTTAACGGTATTACTACTTTTATCGATACCACTTATCAGTTCGGTACTTTAACGGTTCTCTTATTGGTACTTTTTGTATGTTTTTTTCTGGACCTTTCTTGGTTTATTGTGCTCCCTGCAGTTAAAATACCCTGTTTAAGCTGAAAAATGCAGATTGAGATAATGTTAACTGTGTTTTGGGAGTTAACTGTGTTTTTAATACAGTTTTGGAGCATCTGCCAATGTAAAAATAAGCAGTTTTTTATCATTTCTTAATAAGCATATTTTATAATTAGGCTATTCATAGGCTATATTTGTAAATACAGCTGATTTAAAAACTTTTTAATGTAATTTTTCATTGCAGTTAATGCACTTTTGAAAGATACTTTCACTTAGCCAGATTGCTTGCGTTTCCACTTATACAAGAAACGAGCATTGCCGCTGTCCACTCGGGAAATACAACCCATTTGGTTCACTCCGTAAGCTTACGAGCTGTGTGGGCAAGCGAGTCTGTGTCGCGAGCTATGTGTTTGCACTTAGCGCGAGCCTACGCTGAGTGCGCGCGCACAGCCAAGAACTGTGAAGACTTTTATACTTGACGCGCTCGCCTGTAACACGAGCATTTCTCATGTGAGATTGCCAACTGTGCAGACAAATATCAAATATAGCAAATTAGAAAGGTTGGTCAGTTAAATTATGCTACTTTAAGTAATGTTTATACAGCAATAATTCTCCAGTACCGATAGCAGAACCGTTAACGTCAAAGCTTATCGATACTTCTGTCTTTTATAATGTAGCACCGATACGATAAAGTACCGAGTTTCGGTACCCATGCCTAATCTTTACCTTCCGAGCTGGAGCACGCTTATGTCATTGAAGATGCGACTGTTAAGTTTAACAGGAAATAAGCGCTCTCGCTTAGCACAGTGGAGCTTGCTTTAATTATATCGTTTTAGTTGTTTGGGATGCAGTGGCACGCAGTCAAACATTTTGCCGAACAGATTCACAACGTTTGACACTCATAAATGATCATAAAGTCCTCATGCTTCAGGTATTAGGAGGTTTGCTAAAGGTGCAGCGAGGGGTTTGGGTCTTTAATAAACTACGAAAGTTTGCATTCATTGAAAAAAAAGAATGATTAATAAATCCGTATGAAACAGTCCCTTAATAGTGACGTCACGTCTTGAATTTCAGGCTCAGGCGCGCTTTGCACTCACACTACAATTGTACCGCGCCAAAGCCCAGCTCTGGCACTGTTCTTCCAACCGGGCCAATTGAACCCGATGGGCCCGTTTCGGAGCACTCACACTTGTCAGACAAACCTGGAAACAGCACACTTCGGATAGCATAGTGTGAGTGCACCCTAAGACCTGTGACTATTTGAGCATTTCAGGAGAGATTACAGCATTCAGACATACAAAATTTTACCGTTTGTAACTTTAATAAAGATTAATTTAATTTTAATTCAATCACTGAATTATTTATACGATGAAAACAGTGTTCTTTTCCGTACCTGAATACTGTTAGGATCCTCAGTAAATCAACAAAGCACTGTTTATTTCACTTTTATCTATGCTCTATTCTATTTATCTATGCGTGTAGTTTGAATATTATATTTTTGGCATGTTTCAGTCCCCTATAGAATCCTCTCAATCAGTCAAAATTAATAAAATATTTCCAAATAGATAATCAAGCTATCTGGTGAATTTGAATTCACAATATACGTATATCACAGAACAACAGAATATCGCAATGTCAGATTTTTCCAATGTCATGCAGCCCTTCTAGGGTTCCTTTTCTTGACCCAAATGTATGTAGCGTAATTATTTACTAAATATGTTGTTGTAATGTTGTTCCAGGTCAGTGTTACCCTTTTCTTTACTCACAGTATCTGGAACAGAAAAGAAGATTCAAGAATGAGAGTCACTGTGTTTAAAGGTTACTAATTCCTGTTAGGTTGGCACGGAGGCTTAGTAGTTAGCACTGTCACCTCACAGCAAGAAGGTCCCTGGTTCAAGCCCCGGCTGGGCCAGTTGGCATTTCTGTGTGGAGTTTGCATGTTTCCCCCGTGTTCGTGTGGGTTTCCTCTGTGTGCTTCAGTTTCCCCATCAGTCCAAACACATGCACTATAGATCAATTGGGTAAACTAAACTGGCCATAGTGTATGATTGTGTGTATAAATGCTAGAGTGTATGGGTGTTTCCCAGTACTGGGTTACTACTGGAAGGGCATCCCCTGCATAAAACATATGCAGGAATAGTTAGTGATTCATTCCGCCGTGGCGACCCCTGATAAATAAATGAAGGAAAATGAATGAATGAATAAATCCTGTTAATGTAGCTGTCTTTCAAGGTACAAATTAGCTGCTTGCTTCAAAAGGACAGTGACCGATAGTTTGGGGATCCTTTCAAAGCTTAAACAACATTTGCAGTAGAAATGGCTGGTTGTGTCATCTTTCCCCCCTCAGCAGTGACTCAGACAGGGTCTCCTCAGTGGCCACAGTGCCCCCTGCTGGTGTGGAGGTGGAGCGGCGGTCTCTCAGCGCTAGCAGTGAGGAAAGTGGCTCAGGCAGCTGGGCACAGATTGCCCCTGAAGACGACCCCCAGGAGGAGACCACCAGTAGCTTTATCCAGCTAAGCGAGGGGTCAGTCTTCCAGTAGCCCATCATGCCTGGCTGGACAGTGTGGCTTCTCCATTTGGCTTTTCATTAAGCTACATGTGCTAAATGCAGTTCTGAAGTGCAGTTTAGCACCCATATGTGAGCTTGCTTCCCTCATCTTTTATGGCGGCAGCTTATTAGTTCAGACGAGTGCTCCCTTACTGTGTGTAATAACTTATATAACCGTTTTGACACATCTTAATTGATATTAATGTGACGTGGCTTGTGTGATTAGTCCTTAGCCAACCTTTAAAAGTCTCTGGATCACCACCTAGCACATAAATGCAGACATAGTGATGAGATGCAATGACTTTCAGAGACATTCATGCATAGAGATCATTTAAAATTTCACATGCCTGTAATGTAATTCATAATTTGTTCCAGACTTCAGTTTCAACACTATGTCCTATTTGCATTTTTATTTTAACTTAATTATTTAGACCAGGGGTGCCCAAACTTTTTTCGTAGGAAGAGCCAAAAACCAAACTTGATGGTTGATGATTGAGGCTAGTGGGCCGGAGGTAAAGATAGTTGCCATTTGGGTAATTTCCTAATTTATTTAATAATATTTCAAAATAACTAGAAAACATTGCTTTAATATAACTAATACAGCATAATTTTGTACATTTTATAATGAATTTAATACAGTAAAAACAAAAACAATCTCATTTTTAACCAAATGGCGTTACACCAGTTTTTGCCTTGATTTGCTCAGCGATGTCTTCTGCATAGTCCTCTATTTGTCCATTATTTACTATACATTTAAAAAAAAAAACGTATAAATTTACAGCATTTAATTGAAACATTTAATTTCAGTGTGCTTTTTTGTAGCTCAGCAACAAAACAAACAAAAAAGGTGACGTCAAATTAGAAATGTTGATCTATGTTAAAGGCATTCACCCCCAACCCTCTCCATCCTTCTTATTCTCTTCTCAGATGGGATGGTGGGCCAAATTAAAGGTTACAATGGGCCAACTTTGGCCTGCGGGCCCTATTTTGGCCGTCTCTAATTTAGAAAGTGGCAAGAACATGATTTAGGGATTCCTATCAGAATATCAGTGTGGAAATAAAGAGCCTCAGGTTAACCCTTGCTGTTTGAAATATTTAGAGTTGCTCAACATGATTTTTTGGACGGACTTTGAAATGATCACTTGTCATTTAAACTTTCTTTAAAGGGTGAGTTAATAACACACAAAACCTTAAAATACTGTTCTAATAAAATATAATACACCTTGGGGTTTTTTTTGGGTTTTTTTTTTTTTATGTAATGCTGCTTACTGCAAAATATTTCATGTCAAATCAAATCAACTGAAAAATAAGATCAAATAAAGTAATAGCAATATTGTAAAGAAAATGTTGCAGCCAGAAGGGCGTCCGCTGTGTAAAACATATGCTGGAATAGTTATTTATTTGAACTATTAGCCAGGGCGACGTTTCTCATTTTCATTTAGTTAAACCTAAATAACAAACCAACAATAACAAAACAAAAATAAATATAAATTATCAAATAAACCCAAAATTCTTACAATGTGAACTAAAATCGTAAAAACTGAAGTAATTCGAAATATTCACCAAAATTGCTGACTAAACTAAACCAAAATAAAAACTTATAATAAAAGCGACATCAGAAAGAAACTGTTTTACTTTAAACGCTTTAATTAGAGAAGTAGAAAAAAAGGACAAACAACCCAATATGTCTTATGTTGCATTATATACTTAGCTACAACCATTAAATTTAATACTCAATTTTTTTAAGTAAAACTAAATACAAATCAAAATATAAATCAAAAATAAATCTAATTTCTAAATATAAATCAAATATAAAAGCTACATTTATTTCAACTATTAGCCAGAGCAACGTTTCTTATTTTTATTTAGTTTAACTTAAATAACATTAAATTGAAGGCATAAATTGCGTTTTTTTTTACAAAATTACATATTATATTTAAAATTTACAAAACGAACCCAAAATTATTACAATGTGAAATAAAATCGTAAAAACTAAACTAAACAAAAGTAAAAATAAATGCAACATCGGAAAGAAAATGTTTTACTTTAAACGTTTTAATTAGAGAAGTACAAAAAAGGACAAATAACCCAATATGTCTTATGTTGTATTATATACTTAGCTACAACCATCAAATTTAATACTCGAATTTTTTAAAAGTTTCTAAAAATATATCAAATATAAAAGCTACATTTATTTTTAACTATTAGCCAGAGCAACGTTTATTATTTTTATGTTTAACTTAAATAACAAACCAACAATAACAAAACAGAAATAAACAGAAATTATCAAATAAACCCCAATTTTTTACAATGTGAACTAAAATCGTAAAAATGGAAATTCAAAAACTAATTTAATTAAGCTACATTTATTTCAACTGTTAGCCAGAGCGACATTTCTCATTTTCATTTTGTTTAACTTAACGTAAAATTGAAGTCATAAATTTCGCTTTTTTATTTTTTTAACAAAATTACATATTATATTTAATATTTACCAAACGAACCCAAAATTATTACAATGTGAACTAAAATCGTAAAAACTGAGTAATTCGAAATATTAACAAAAAAATGCTGACTAAACTAAACAAAAAAATAGAATTAAAAGTGACATCAGAAAGAAACTGTTTTACTTTAAACGTTTTAATTAGAGAAGCAGAAAAAAAGGACAAACAACCCAATATGTCTTATGTTGCATTATATACTTAGCTACAACCATCAAATTTAATACTCAAATTTTTAAAAAGTTTCTAAAAATAAATCAAATATAAAAGCTACGTTTATTTCAACTATTAGCCAGAGCAACGTTTCTTATTTTCATTTAGTTTAACAAAAAAAACAACCATAACAAAACAGAGATAAATAGAAATGATAAAATAAACTCAAAATTATTTAAATGTGAACTAAAATCGAAAAAATTTAATTCGAAAACTAATTTAATTAAGCTACATTTATTTCAACTGTTAGCCAGAGCGACATTTCTCATTTTCATTTGGTTTAACTTAAATAACGTTAAATTAAAGGCATAAAAAGGCGGGGTTTTTTTATTTACAAAATTACATATTATATTTAATATTTACAAAACAAACCCAAAATTATTACAATGTGAACTAAAATCGTAAAAACAGAAGTAATAGTCACGAAAAATGTGGACTAATGCTAACTAATATGATTCCTATCTCCAAACACTAAGTTTACTGTTGTAACCTTCATATCAAGGGTTAGTTTCTCCTACACAAACACACACACACGCACACACACAGACATAAACACACTGTTAGCATTGTTAGCATTAACACACTGTCTAGTGTATTAATAAACTCCAGTCTGAAGTACAGTTTATGCCTAGAGAAACCTCAGTCTGACAGGATGGAGCTTCACTCTGACAGGCAGGTGTCACGTGTCACTTCCTCTTGACTCTGCACAATGAGAAGGATATAATGGGTGTCCTACCTGCGCCAACTCAATGCCATCCTCACTTACCCACGTCTGGATATGCGAACATTTGCCTCCATCCAGCTTTAACCCCCGCTTCATCCATAGTCCTTTTTCTGCCCGGTCAGGTGGAAAGTTTACGGGCACATGTTCATAGTCATCAGCTGGCAGTGGAGCTGATGCCCATGCTAATGAATCCCATGCCAGTGTTCATGCTGTTATCCACGGCTTACTGATCATTGCTGAGAGAAATCAGGAGCTTCTGCATTTATGATTCTGACACAATAAATAAGAGCAAATAGAGGAAACGTTTTGCATAACTTGCACTGCCAGAAGTTTGGAATAATTCTGATTTCTTAATCATGTCGAAAGAAGACGTCCATGTGATTTTTGATTTATTTTCTCATTTAAAATAGCAGTTTTCTGTTTAAATTTACAATTGAAGTCAGAACTATTCACCCTGCTGTGAAATTTTAGCTTTTTCAAATATTTCCCAAATGATGTTTAAGGGGCCGATCACACCGAACACACTTTTACGTTTCATAAACGCGAGGCACACCAGGCGCACCTCACTGGCTTTTTTGTAGACAAGAAATAAAAGAAGTGCACTCTGCTTTTTATGTCAACAAGCAAAGACTGAATCAGCTGCGCATTGTGTGCAAGCGCTGCTGTTGATATTGTTACAATGGTAATATTTAACAATATTGTAATATTTAAGATTTGTAAAGTCATACAGCACTGGATAACTTGAAACAGCTACCATTAAGTCTAATTTATACTTTCGCCTGGCGCCGCATCGCGCACCTCCGCCGACTGCGCGCGCACCTTGAAACAGACGAGGCTTTTATACTTGATGCGTTCGCCGTTGTGATGTTCTTTAAAACGATAGGGGGCGGTCAAAAGAAACAGACCGTAAAGTCAGACGGATACTGCGAACTGTTCGCTCGAGTCTCAAAAAACTTTATGTGCTCCACCAAAGTCCCTTTCAAGAGTTCACACTTAGCTGATGATTGATAATAAAAGCTTGTTTGGCATCCTGTCCCAGGAGAGAGCCCTGAGCATATGAGATCTTCGAGCCCTGGGCTCCCTTGCGTTTGCAGGGGGGCGAAAGGGGAGTTTGAGCTCAGGTAGATCTCAAAAAACTCCCCCTGCTTGTTCTCGCTGAATGATGGATATGGATGACTGAGGACAGAAGTGCTTGCTTAGAGCTTGACTATGGTATCAACTTTGTGTGTTCAATTTACTTAGGGTGCGAGTTACAGTATTTGGGCAAGTTTGAGAAAACTTGGGATCCTGGGGAAAACCCACGCGAGCACTGGGAAAACAAGTAAAACTCCACACAGAAATGTCATCTGGTTTAGTAGGGACTTAAATCAGCAGCATTCTTGCTTGTAGGCAACAGTGCTAATCACTGGGCTGCCGTGTCGCCCATCTGAAAAGGAGGGAAAGTAGAGGTGGGTGGGTTCTTTAAGCCGAAGATATTGAGATAAGAAAACTCTGGTTATTTATAGTGAGTTAGGAGTCATCTGATTTGATAATCGATCATGCGGGAACAGCTGAGAACAATCATAAGAACGTGATCCTCTCGAAATTAGTTTATACATAAACTTCACTTAAGGCAAGTCATTTCACTCGACAGCCATCTTTAAAAATGCCTCTTGGGCAGTATGCTTTGGCATTCTGTTTGAATGGGGAAACATCAAATTAAACTATTTGCCAAGCTTACAATTACATTTCATATTACGAATAACCCAAAAAATTAACAACTGTCTATTTAGTTTCATTTCTAAATGTTCATTTCACACAAAATCTGCAGAAACTCAGATCTGGTCCGAGCCCCTCCCCTGGAAAATTATCATTCTATAGCGATCACTGATTGGCTTCTGCACTAGAAGGCGGGGCTTCATTCACCATATTGACAGTTACATTTTCCCCATTCAAAAGTAAACGAGTGACATGTCTTGTGTATTTTATAGTTTTTGGCTCCGCCATCTAAAGCGAACCTCCGCAAGCACAGCGATGACATCACAGTTGCCATGTGCACTCAAGTGAACTAGTGTCCAAAACCGCATACATCCATACTATACAGTACGCTAAAATCAGTATACAAGCCTAGTAGTATGTCCAAATTCATAAAATTCGAAAATCAGTATGCGAGAAGTACCCGGATGACCTACTACTTCCGCCGAGATTCTGAAGTGCGAATCCCATGCACGCTGCGCTATCCCATGATGCCTCGCGAGAGAATTCATAAATGAGAGTGAAGCGACATAACTGATTTGGGTAGGTCACCTGACCATCACAAAATGGCGGATGTAGTATGTCCGAATTCCATTCATACTGCTCACATTCATACTGTATAGAACGTACCTTTCGAGTAGTACATTTAAAATCAAATGCAGTACCTACTGAGTGGTTTCGGACGCAGCCCAGGCTTTAGTCTCTCCTCCATCTTTAAAAGTCTTTGTAGTTGTCTTGACAACACAAACACTGCTGTCACCTCAACGGAAACCCTGCCTCTCCTTTCATTTGATTGGAGATTGAAAAAGACTCAACTGACGTAAATCGCTCTTTCCGCACAGAGTTGACTTTTCTTCAACTGTGCACACACACCGCACAACGGCAAAAACGCGAGGTGCAACAGGCGAGTAAAACGTGAGGCACGCAGGGTGCATAAGCAGCATGCAAAACACTCGTGGCCATTAGTAAACTACTGAAAAGATGCACCTCTGAGACGCTTCAGTGTGATCGGTCCCTGATGGCGCAAGGATTTTTTCAGTTTTTCCGATAATATTTTTTCTTCTGGAGAAAGTTTATTTTGTTTTATTTCAGCTAGAATAATAAAAGCACATTAAACGTTTTCAGTATTATTAGCCCCCTTAATCTATTTTTTGATTGTCTACAGAACAGAACATCATTATACAATGATTTGATTAACCTAATTAAGCCTTTAAATGTCACTTTAAGCTGAATATTATAGTATCCTGAAGAATATCTAGTCAAATATTATTTAATGTCATCATGGTGATAAAAAGATAAAAGAAATCAGTTATTAGAAATGAGTTATTAAAACTATTAGGTTTAGAAATGTGTTGAAATTAGCAAAAAGTGTGCAAAACAAATAATTCAAACAATAATTAAATTCAGGAGGGCTAATAATTCTGACTTCAACTGTATATTAAAAGAGAATTATTCATTTCAAATTGTAATAATACTACTTTTTATTGAATAAATGCAACTTTATTTGCAATATTGCTGGAAAATCACAATTATTCCAGACCTTTGAGAGGTAGTGTATGTGTGCATATTGATATTTGACTGTGTGTGTTTCAGAAATGGGAACAGCAGCACTTCTAGTTTCGGACTGGCAGACCTGGAGGGCATTCTGGACTTTTCCATGTCCAGCAACTTAATCAGGTATCCAGCAGAAACACCCTGATAATAACTGTACTTGCTAACTGTCCCAGCAAACACTCTCCTAACACTCCTATTTGCTTGCTGTTTGATTCTTTTTTCTTAATAAAATGACAACGTTCTGGTGTCAAGCATCAGGTGAACATTACAGGCACATTCGGCGGAACTAAAAAGACAACTTTCCAGGCTAAACAAGGACAAATCTGGTTTCATTCCTTAATGTTAGAGGATATATTTGAACTGATAATGATCAATACTCATACAGCATTTATTAATCATAGTTCAACATTTACTAGTGCTTTATTAAAATACAAATTATACTTGTTAGCATTAGTTAATGGACTGTGAGTTAACATAAACTAACAATGAATGACTCCGTATTGTAAAGTGTTACCACAGATCTTAACCCATTGTAGCAAACTAACTCAAAAAAGAAATATTAATAATTAAAATCATACATTTAAATTAGTTATAATTAATTAAATAAATAATTATTGTGAATTATAATATTTAAATAAGCCAAACACAAGGGGGAAATATTAATAATTATAGTGAATTATA
>CAIGQZ010032997.1:5302284-5323408 GCA_903798205.1 Danio tinwini
ACACAGACACTCAAACATACACATACACACACTCACATTCCTTCACATATATACACATACACTCATACATGCGCACACACTCAAACATACACGCAAACACAAACACTCACAAATATACACACATGCATACTCTCTCATACACTTACAGATACAATCACACACACAAACCCAGCAGGTGCAGGAAGTTAACATGACGTTACATTGATGTTGCACCGCAACGTCGTGGGGACGTTGCATTTTGTTTGAAAGTGAAAAATTGGGTTGATATCAGAACCCAACATCAGGCTGATGTAAATGTCCAACATCCAACCTAATAGCAACGTCTAATGATGTTACAGCTTGATGTTGTGTTGATGTTACCACTATGACGTCTATCAGATGTTGGATTTTGGTTGCCGTACTTGACGAATAAATGTCAGTATTTGACGTCAACATGACGTTGGTTTAAGATGTTGGCTCAACGTTGGATTTTGGTCACTTTCGAACACAACCTAAAATCAACCAAATATCAACGTCATTTGCTGTCATTATTGGATGTCAAAATAATGTTGTCCTTAGATGCTGGCTAGACATTGAACTCTGACGTCACAACCTAAATCTAACCTAATATTAATGTCTTATGACTTAGTGTGCCTGTTGGGAACATACAGACACACACTCAGACTCACAAATACACACACACACCATACCTGTCAACCCTCCCATTTTTTCCAGGGATTCTCCCGTATTTTACAGTTGTATCCCGCTATCATCCCGTAAAGGTATTTTCCAGTATTTCTCCCGTATTTTCAGTCTTTTTCTGAAGGGTGGCAATAAACATTAAAGAGCAGAGCCTTCCTATATGCAACCCATACTGCCAATCCACCAGGGGCCGCCCTCTGCTCCTAAATGTGAGTCTGTTCTGTGCTTTTGCTTTGTTTAGGCATGAAAACACTTTGAAATAAATATAAAAACGGTGGGATTCCCTTTCCTTTTATTACAGGTGCCGTCTCCCCTTCATATGCAATCCTCAAAACAGTCCTAAAGTGACTGTCAGCTGGCGCGCTCCATAGTGATAAATAGAGGCTGTTTCCCAAACAGATTCTGTACACGCGATTTGAAACGGAGCGAAAGTCTGGGTGTTGGGTGCGTCTTTAAACAGACATATACACATAATTAATAATAATAATATCTAAAGATGTCGATCTTGGTGGGTTTTTTTTTTCAAACACAACTAGTTTTGTCCTAAATAAGCATAAAAAGTTAGGAAAGCAATCGAATGCTATTATTATAACGTTAGATGTGTGCATTTTAAAAGTGACACCTGTTATTTAATGTAGTCAAACGAAAAAAATCTAAATAAAAGATTCATTTGTTGCTCTTTAATCAGAATGTGTAAGTTATACAGCGAAGATTCGGCTAATGAGGTTTGATAGCTTGATTTTATTTCATTATAATAGCTATTCATTTTAATAAGCTGAACTGTCTGCTAATGTATTTGCTGCTAATGTATACTATTTATTTTTTCTTTTGTAAATAATAATAAAACATATTACTGACCATTTAACTGTTTATTTACTATGAAACAGCTCCAGATGAACATATTTAGTCATCTTGGGATTTTTTTAAGAGGGGTGGGGGGGGGGGAATCCCTTATTATGGTGGGCATATACCTTATTTTCACATCCCAATGTTGACAGGTATGACACACACGCTCACACACACACACACACACACACACACACACACACGAGAGCTGATAGCCAAAGCAGAGAGATGAGATGCTGTTAAAACACTGAAAATGTGTGATCGAGCAAGAATAAAACAGCACAGACTAATTCTAGAGCTGACTTTTGTGCAGGATAGAGCTGTACTGAAAGAAAAAGCTTGAGCTACGTTAAAGACGATCAGCTTAAATCCTCTGGCTTTGAAAGTAACTCTGGAAAAGTGCGATTAGCTCATCTATCCCGGAGTGAAGGTTTATCGCTGAGAATATTTCAAGCCTCTCTCTTGTTCCCTCTGAGCTCTTTATCTTACACTCCTGATAAAAGGAGATCTTCAAGTAAAGGTCTCCACATACATTGAGCTGTGTGCTCATTTCTGTCATGAAAACTCTTAGAGAGATTTATTCATTCATTTATTCATTTTCCTTCAGCATAGTCCCTTATTTATCAGGGGTAGCCACAGCAGAATGAACCAGCAACTATTCCAGCATATGTTTTACGCAGCGGATGCCCTTCTAGCCGCAACCCAGTACTGGGAAACATCCATACACACTCACATTTACACACACTCATACACTACGGCCAATTTTGCTTACCCAATTCACCTATAGCGCATGTGTTTGGACTGTGGGGAAAACCGAAGCACCCAGAGGAAAGCCACACCAACACGGGGAGAACATGCAAACTCCCCAGAGAGAATTAGCATTTAGTATATGTATATGGCGGTGTTGATTTGTTTGGTCTTTGTGGAATAGATCTGCTACGCTGCTGCTGCTGCTTTAAATATTGCTTCAGAGCAAGTACTGAGCATTTCTACAACCTGTATTTTCACAGACATGCTGCCTTAGGGGCTGTTTATGTGAAGTTTTCAACCAAACAATGTTTAAATGTTTACATTTTGATGCATTTTGCCTGTTTGTTTACACAACTTTTTTGTGACTAAAAACACATCAATCTGAAAACTTATAAACTTTTTGAAAGGGTTTTTAAACTTACTAGACTATACACTAATTGGGTGTTCACGCCAGACATGGCATGCGCAAATAATTCATGCTTTTCTCGCATAATTAGATGCGTGAACATTTTGAGTTTACTTGCTTCATACGTGCATGAAACTCACTTCACAATAGAAGTGGATTCGCATCATGGGTGGGGATTCTGTCTGCCCGCTGAATCTAGTTTTGTTGCTAAATGGCTAAACATGAATTTTATTGAGTGAGTAGCTGTGCTTTATGTGCTTTAGGAAGGCTGACAAACAGTGTAGATTCATTCGGCGCCATGTCTTAGTCCACTAGATCCTTTCAGAGGTGCACCCAACTCTGTAAGTTCATCAACTCCTCCAGAAACTGGACCTGGATAATGGAAGCTTTCAGCAGTGCTTCAGATTGAGCCTAGCCTAATTTGATGAGCTGTTGTCCAGTGTCGGCCAGAGGATTTCCCCTCAGGACACCACCAACAGGTGCTATGTCATGATCACATCCTTACAAGAGCAAGCTCCTGATTGGTTAAAGCGGCACGAATGTCTGCTAAAGTTCAGATTTTCCAACTATTTTTCAATCACGCTGCAGGATGTCTATTCGCATCTTTGCATTGACTTAACATGTAAATCACTTGTGCTTGACGCTTCATCTGTGTCTGGTGTGAACACACTATTACACTTACCACTAGGTATGAATATTTACATCCAAATTTTGGTTTAGTTTTCTTTTGTAACAAGAAATTCTAACATTTTGACAAGTTTTCTTTACTTAAAAAAAGGGAGTAAACCCAATCCCTTAAAAGCAACAAGTTGACTTTACTTAAAAAAATGTCACACTTTATTTTGATGATCAGTTTGTTGAATTTAAGTTACATTGCATCTACATGCCAACTAATTCTCATTAGATTATAAGTAGACTGTTAGGTTGGGTTGGGGTTAGGGTTAGTGTAAATTGACATGTACTTGCAACGTTTCTTATAGTCAGTTAAATGTCTGTTGAAGGAGCAGTATCAGCAGATATTAAGAGGACAGTCTACTAATACTCAATTAGACCATCAAAATAAAGTGTTACCAAAAACGTAAAACCATTGTAACATGGAACAATTAAGTTGACCAATTTCTTTTTTTAATCATTTTTACTAATATTTTTCAATATTATGCACTTAGTTAATTGACTTACAATTGCATCAGCAGTGGTGGAAAGAGTACTGAAATCATACTTAAGTAAAAGTACCATTATTTGCCTAAAAATGTAGTGCAAGAAGAGTAAAAGTGTCTGTTATAAATATTACTCTTGAGGAGTATGAGTAAAAAGCAGCCCTTTCAAAAGTACTCAAGAGTAGTGAGTATTACACTGTAAAAGGCTGATGCAGTTACATGTAATTTGTGGATGTGTGTAAACGTAACATTCTGTAGTGCATTTAGTTATTGCCCAGCAGGCACACAATGTCATAAGACGTTAATACTAGGTTAGATTTAGGTTGTGATGACCAAAATTTAATGTCTATCCAGCGTCTAAGGACGTTATTTTGATGTCCAATAACAACGTCATATGACGTTGATATTTGGTTGATTTTTGGCTGTTAGAAAGTGACCAAATGCCAACATCATATTGACCATTGACGTTAAATACTGACATTTATTTGTCAGGTACAGCAACCAAAATCCAATGTCATATTGGCAATGTCTACACAACGTTACGCTGTAACATTATTAAACGTTGATATTTGGTTGATTTTAGGTTCTTTTGGAAAGTGACCAAAATCCAACGTTAAGCCATCTTAAATCAACGTCATATTGACATCAAATACTGACATCTATTTGTCAGGTATGGCAACCAAAATCCAATGTCTGATAAACGTCATAGTGGTAACGTTCACACAGCATCAAGCTGTTACATCATTAGACGTTGATATTTGGTTAATTTTAGGTTGGACATTGACATCGGCCTGACACTTGGTTCTGATGTCAACCCGATTTTCATTTCCAAACAAAATGCAACGTCCCCACGACGTTGGGAAACAACGTCAATCTGACATCATGTTGACTTTGTGTGTCTGCTGAGTGTTTAAGGCCATTTTGGTTATCATACAGTATCCGTCATGTTCTTATCTATGACATGCGTCTAAACAGTCTCTAGGTCATTGCGTGTAAAGATTTTGGACGTCTTCTTGGACACTCTTAATGCTTCTAAACAGTTTTCTGCAACTATAAATCGCCCATATCTTGAGGTAGTTCAGTATGATGTGATTTACTTTCTATGTGTGATTTAATTTGACAGGAATCTCAGGACTGATTGTTTTAATCCCCATAGACAAGAAAAAATAAAGTAGTGACGGCAGTTTGAAGGACAGTAGTGAAGTAAATGTACCAATACTGCACTAAAAATGTACTCAAGGGCAAGTAAAGGTACACATTTTTTAAACTACTTAGTAAATTACAATTCCTGAGGAAAACTGCTCAATTACAGTAGTTTGAGTATTTGTAATTTGTTACTTTACACTACTGGCAACAGGTTTAATATAACTAGTGTTCAATTCTCACACTCAAAAAAGGGCTTTTGCTGCTTGTTCTAACAACTTATTTAAAACAACTTGAAACCACAAAGTTGTTTGAGGAGAACTTAACATTTTTTATGTTCATTCCACTTAGAATTGTAAAAATGATGAAGTTACTTAATCGCTTTGTGTTGGGACAGCTTGAAGGAATAATTCAATTGGTAAATGAATTCAGATACCACATTAATGATGTATTAAATGTGTGTGTAGACCTGTTTGTAGTAACACTGGTTGTGTTGTCAGAGGTGACGTCAGGCCTGTCGACGGCCGGCAGCAGCTGTCAGAGGGAGCTCCTGGTGCTGAACTGTGACCTGGAGCCAGACTGTGTGGATGGAGAGCTGAGAGCCGCACTGCAGTGGATCTCTGCTTCTGAACTCGGCGTCCCTGCGCTATACTTCAGAAAGACTCACCAGCACAATCTCACAAAGGTGAGGACAACCAAAGAATATAGAACACACAAGACGTGTCGCTCGTATAGGTTTGAATGGAGAAAAGTGTAAATCAGTATGGCAAATGAAGCCCCGCCTTCTAGTACAGGAGCCAATCAGCAACTTCTATAGACTGAGGATGCTCCAGGGGAGGGGCTCAGACCAGAAGTGTGTTTCTGCAGATTTTGTGTGATTTAAACGTTTAGAAACAAATCTAAAGTGACAGATGTTGTGTAGTTTTATTAGTGATTCCTAAAATCAAACTTAATGGTAAGCTTGGCAAGCATTTTTGGAGAATTTGATGTTTCCCTATTCAGACAGAATGTGAAATTACTTGCCTTTAAAGGGACTTTGGCACAACTCAAAGTTAGCCGTCTGTTTGAATCACTAACCAGCAGGTCCACGTAGAGGCAGTAGCAGAGAAACACAGACTTCAGCAGAAACAGAAGATTACTTATTCATGACATACAACTGTCTCAGGCCCCGTTTACACTAATGCGTTTTCGTTTTGAAACTGCGTTTTAGATCAAAAACGATCCCCATCCACACTAGTGTTTCATCTAGTGTTTCTAAACTTATCTCCGTTCACACTACTCCACCAAAAACGTATATCACGTGACCATTCGCGCACTCTGGGCATGCGCGTTCAAGTATAAACAGGAAGCATGTGTCTCGCTATGCATTTGGTTAATGTTTGTCAACAAACGCTGGTTGAACGATGAATGCGAATATATGCCTCTCGCGAATATATGCAGCTATGGAGTAAAAAAGGCAGAGTTTAACTGCACAATTGCGACTAAAACGGACAATAGTGCAAACAACGCTTCCATTTCTGTGTCCATGTTGTTGTTTACAGTGAAGGCTGGTCTGCCGTCTTCCGGTAGCGTTATAGTCATGTGATAGGGGCTTGACAAATAAGGGAAGGATACGCAATGATACAAAAGCCCCAATCAGGTAGCGAATCTCAGCAGCCACGCCTCTGTTTTCAGATGTCTCTGTTTTCCCCCATCCACACTGAGCCGGAGCAACAGCGTTTTAGAATAAAAACGACCTCTCCAGCGTTTTCAAAACGCTCCGTTTTCGGGGCTCGAAAACTCCGGCGTAGTGTGGAGGGATGGCGTAACCTTAGCAAAACTTCTGCGTTTTAAAAAGAAAACACAATAGTGTAAACGGGGCCTCACTGTCTTTGAACACTTAGTGGAAGGAAAAGAGGGTCAGTTCTTGTGTATTTTAGAGTTTCAGAGGTGAGAAATAATGATTTTGTAACAATGTTTAACATTGGAGATAAACTAAGTGAACTTTTTTTGAGTTTAAGTTAAGCAATTAAAGGGATAGTTCATCAAAAAATGTAAATGGACTTTACTCACACTTATTTTTAACAAAGACTATAAAACACACAAGACGTGTGACTCGTATAGTTTTGAATGGGGAAAAGTGTAACGGTCAATATAGCGAATGAAGCCCCGCCTACTAGTACCGGAAACAATCATCGATCGCTACAGACTGATGTTTCTCCAGGGAGAAGCTCTGACGAGATGTGTGCTTTTATGACAGTTTTTGTGGTCAAAAACCACACGAATATCAGCGAATACTTGCTTCACAGACATAAGAAATATATCCACAGAAAGCTTTAAATCTGTACTTTTAAATGAAAACAAACAAAAGTTTTTGGTTTTGTAATCTGTATGAAACAAACGTGAGGTACAGTCAAACACACATCACGACAGCAACTACTCAAATGCCCACATACTTGTAAACAAAGAGTCGCTGTCCTTTCTGGAGGAGATTCGCCATCAAGACCAAGTTGTGGATTACTTCAGAAGAGCAGCGTGATCTGACAGAGCATTATTCAGAGGATGATAATGTGTAGAACAGCCATAAAACAGGTTGGTGTCGTGATATTGTTCCGTTTAAAGTGTGCATGCGCATTAGCTCGGGCAACCTAAAAAATTGCACATTTTGTTTGATTCGAACGTTTAGAAAAGAAAGTTATGAGAAGCTGTTTAATTTTATTGGTGATTCCAAATATGCAGGGCTTAATTTGTGCCGGCATGTTTGCACACCTTATTTTACCGATCCCCCTCCTCAGCCGCCCGTCTCCTACATCCGCTGTTCACTTTCGCTCTCTTCCGCAACATCCCCGCCCCGCTCACTTTTGTCCGCAACACCTCTCCGCTATCCATGCACCAACTCCCCCCCACGTTCGTGAGCGACACCTCTCCATCATCGGGTAACATGCCGGATCCGTTACCCTGATCTGTTCTGGAACCTCGCAATTCACAAATTAAGCACTGCAAATATGTAATGTAATCGTAAGCTTGGCAAACAGTTTTGGAGAATTTGATGTTTCTCCATTCAGACAGAATGCCCAAGCACAGTGCCCGAGAGGCGTTTCAAAGATGGGTGTCAAGTGAAATGACTTGCCTTAAAGGGACTTTTTTTAAACCTTGATGATTTAAAAAAATGCCATTGACATCCATAGTATCTCAATGAAAACAGACAATTTCCAAAATGTTGACAAGACTACGTTTACTATATCTGGTATCTAAAATATCTTTTTCACTTCTAACATGACAGTAAAGTTAACAAAATAACTTAATTATGATTTTATTTTTTAGCTTTACTGAATTTAGAGTGATACAAAATGAGTATACCCCACAACAAAAACTACTTAATACTGTCATTAAAAATCATGAATAAAAAATGATGATTTTATGTGTCAGAATCAAGCGGCAACCTCCCGCTCTCCCTCATTCATTTAACTTTTTTTGTGTATGAACTTGCTCAATGTGCATCAGCAGATGGCCTGTGATTTCACAGTGTCGCATTGCAATTCATTTTTATTTCACAGGACTTCTCAGGGCTCATCACTAAGGATTTACCAAATTTATCTCTGACCAAACCAAAAATAAATAAATATTTCTTGGCCACAAATGTTAAATAATATGTCAAAACATGCAAAATATAGCTGTATACATGATCTTTTTATTCAACAAACCCTTTCTTAATAAAAACAATTACATTTAAAAAATAAGTATTGCCATGTATCTAAAACTATGCACAGTAGCCTAGTCTGTCCAGGCTAAAGGTCTCTCAGATCACTAACTACACATACATGGGGAGTTAATCTCCTATTAAAGCGATGTTATTGTAACAATGATAATTCAACAATATTAACAAAACTGTAAGCAAAAGAAAGCAGGTGAAAAACATACTGTGTGATCATAAAGGATGATCACGCGCACACGGGTAACGTTAGGCCCATAATACGTTCTGTTATAAAGAATAGTTAAAACAAATCCGGCAACCGCTGGTGCTTACAAAAACACATATTTTAGAAACATCCGGAGCTTTTGGAAGCAGCAGGACTGTGTGTGCACGAGCATCACTATTTGTCCAGTCTAAAGGAGAACTGATCGCAGCAGTTGCATTTTCTCTAGGCATGGTTGCTTCGCGCCAGGAAACGGGAGCGCGCATGCCTTTAAAAACACATCACCTGTGCACACGAGTGATCATCCTCTCATCCGGTATTCACATGCTTTCCTTTGCTCACGCAAACTCTATTTTTGTTGGTCATGCTGCTTTTCGATTCTAAGATGACATTTGCACACATATTGGGCAATCTTTATTGTCGAACCCTGCTTTTAAGATAACTATAATTTTAAAATGATCTTCAACCAGCCAAAGTGGCTAGTGAGAGTATATGTCCAACCCGCCACGGCTGAAATCTACCCGCATTTGCCAGGTTGGCGGATGTTAATGTAAAGCCCTGTATATATAAAAATAAATCAATTAATTAATTAAAAAGGTAAAGTGAAGAAAGGCAGAAAAACGTGGCCTTGTTCTCTGATACTTCACAGAGTTCAGTATGACTCATTATTGAAGAATTAGAGGCATGACAGGAGACCATCTCTATAGGAAATTGGTTTTTTATAGTCTTAGTGCATATGTTATTTGTTCCATTTGATACAGTTCCCACACTTTTTAAATCCAAGCATTATATGATGGAGGTTCAGAATTTTGCCATCTGCATGTGATGCACTTCAAAGCTGCAGCAAGTAAGATTTGTAATAAGTAAATTTTTGATCTGCCATCGAAGCCCTCAGGGCATACACCTAGCAGAGCAACTGTGGGATCTTCAGAAAATTCATAATGGAAGATTTCTTTAAGGGCATTAAATACTTCTTTCCAATAGTTACTTAATTTAGGACACGACCCAGCCTGACCTCACGAGGAAACGCAAGTATTTTACGTTTCGTCAGTTTAGTGGCTAATTCGTACGAATTCAGTCGTACGAAAATGTACGATTTTAAAAAGGAGGCGTGGCACCTAATCCCAACCGTCATTGGGTGATGAGCAAATTGCACTAATTTGTATGAATTAGATTGTACGAATTCATACGAATTAGCCACTAAATCAAAAAGTTACGAATTGCCATGAGGTTGCGTTGCACGACCACAGAATATGGGTGTGGTTACCAATATTCTGACCACAATTTCTCCAGCACTTGTTAGAGCATGGAGGGGTTCCATTTTGAAATTATTTGTGGAGTTCAGAAAAATCTCGTTATAACCTTCCATTTGAACTCTCTCCAGATGTTAGATGTTACAAAATGTACTTCACTGCAAACTTCCTCCCAAGTTTCCAGAGAAATCATTCTAATCATTTCAGTTTCCCAGTTGTTTTTTATCTGTAAGGTGGTATTTGTATTCTTAGATAAGAATAACATACAAATGTTTTTGTTATTAACAAAATAGAATAAAAAAAAATGTTGCATATTATTTTCCGAACACTCTCAATGCTCATGCTGTTGTTGTGTAGAGGGTGCTGAAGTGTGTATAGTGAACGTGCTGCTACTCTTGATTTGATGTGAGCTCTGAAAAGCCAGTGTGCCCTTCAGCCAGACTCCAGGGCTCCAGAGCTCTTCAGTTTGGAGTCCTAAAACCTGAAGACGAATTAGCATGGATTCCCTCTGGAACTGCTGTTGGGCTTTTAGAATAGCGGTTTTTGATTTGTGAGTAAAATTAGGGCTGTGGTTGACATCACTTCAGGAGACTTTCACAATATGTTCTACGATACAAAGAGCACACAGTCATCATACCTTAAGGGATAGTTCAAATAAAAATGACACATTTGTTATCATTTACCCATCCTCTAGTTGTTCTGAACATGCATTACTTTCTTGAACACAAGAGAAGATATGCTGAAGAATGTTGGAAACTAGTATTTGTTTTTCCTACTATGGCTGTTAATGGCTACCAGTTTCCAACATTAAAAAAATAAATAATAGTAATACATTTTGGAACAGCTTATGTAAGAGTAAATGAATTAAATATGCATTTTTGTATGTAGATTTCAAGAAAGAAAGAAAAATTTTGAAACTTTACAAACAATCTTTTTTTACTGTTACTGTTACATTTACATTAAACAATACTATGGTAGTATCGCAATACTATGGCTCCAAAATACTAGCGGTGCCACTGTAGCTTGTGAACAGTAGTATCGTCATTAATAGTTTATCTACAATAGATCATGTTGCATGTGGAAAAAGTCACTAAAATGCTCACAGGTTTGTGCAACAATAGACTATTTTATTTCAATAGTCTGTGAAGCCCTTTAAGGTTGCAAACTGTTGAATTCACACCTTTTCTGGTAGCCTGTTGCACATTTTCTGATGCACAGTTTCTTCAGTTCAAACTCACATCTGAATCAGTTCATTTCTGTTCCTGATAATATGATTTAGTAGCTACAACAACCGCAACAGTTTCTTTAAAAGAACGACTTACAAAGTGAAATTTTGAAGTACTTTGGATTGTTACCTGATAAGACTGAAAAATAAAATTAATGAAAAAACAAAAATAGTAACAGGAAACAATTTTTGACCACTTCATATAGCCTAATTTTGTTGTAAAAAATGCTGTTTTGTAACAAAGTTCTTTCTGTATGATTTGCATCTTTTTTTTATGTATTTTTTGTTGGTCGGTTATTTACAAAATAAACAAAAAGAATGAATAAATTTTAGGTGAAGTGACGTGCAAACAATACTTTTTGGCCTTAAGGGAATTATGAATTAAATTCAAGTAGGCTTATTATAACATCAAATATAGTATTTCTGACAATTTTCTTTATAATTTGAGTTATGAATTACAGTATCAAAATACTACTGGTATCATGATACTTCAGCTGGTATAGTATTGTAAGATTCATTAATGGTATTGTGACAACTCTAATCATGACATCTGATTATTAACTAAGCCCATATATACACAGTGTTGGGGAAAGTTACTTTAGAAAGTAATGGATAACAATATTGAGTTACTCCCCAAAAATGTAACTATTTTTTTACTTGCAAAAAAGTAACTAGTTACTAGAAAAACAAATACTAGTTTCCAACATTCTTCAGCATATCTTCTCTTGTGTTCAAGAAAGTAATGCATGTTCAGAACAACTAGAGGATGGGTAAATGATAACAAATGTGTCATTTTTAGTTGAACTATCCCTTAAGGTATGATGACTGTGTGCTCTTTGTATCGTAGAACATATTGTGAAAGTCTCCTGAAGTGATGTCAACCACAGGCCTAATTTTACTCACAAATCAAAAACCGCTATTCTAAAAGCTCAACAGCAGTTCCAGAGGGAATCCATGCTAATTCGTCTTCAGGTTTTAGGACTCCAAACTGAAGAGCTCTGGAGCCCTGGAGTAACTAGTTACTTTTTTAGCTGATCTACTGGGATTTTCGTGCAAAAATAAAGTAACTAGTTACTTTTCATGATAAGTAATGTTACGCTACTTTTGCGTTACTTTTTCTGACCTGAGGCTTGATCTCTTTCAGAACCTGCAGAACCTGAACTTTTTTTTTCTTCTTCTTTTTTCAAATAGAGGAGCTTTGCAATTAACAACACACTGTATAACCTTCATTTACCTTTAAAAAGATTAATGTTATCTTCGGAGAACTTCCTGACCCCAGAGCTCTACATGGCGTATTTACAGATTAATGACAGTTTAAAGCAATTCATTTGTACTTTTGTAATTTTTGTCTTATTAGACTGGTAGGTGACACTCTAAGGGTACACTCACACTATGCTATCTGAACCGTGCCTAGGCTGGAACCGTGCCACACTTGTCCCAGTTCGTGTGACATGTGTGAGTGCTCCGAATCGGGCACAGGCACAGTTCACTTGGCCGGCCCTAGCCTGGGTGGAAGAGGTGTGCCAGAGCGCGGTTCGGTTGGGCTTTGGCACGGTACGCTTGTAGTGTGAGTGCAGTGCGCACCTGAGCCCGAAACTAAAGATCCAACTTTTATTAAAGACACAAACCCCTCGCTGCACGTCAGCTGATGCCTTCAGCAAACCTCCTAATACCTGCAGCACGAGGACTTGTGTTATCATTTATGTGCGATGTCAAAAGTTGTGGATCTGTTCCGCAAAATATTTGACTGCATGTCACTGCATCCCAAAAGACTAAAAATAATACAAAACGATATAACCAAAGCAATCTACACTTTACGAAGCAAGAGCATTTGTCTTCTGTTAAACTGAACAATCGGATCATTAATGACGTAAGCGTGCTCAGGCTCAGATGCAATGTGAGTTCAGGCTGTCGGAAGAGAGGGGAGGGGGGCACAGTTCAAGGCAACTGTAGCTAGTGTGAGTACACCCTAAGTCAATCTCTCTCTTTTGTATGTTGTAGTGCTATATTTATACCATAGTAACCTGGTAGTGATTGCTTAGCTTTGGCTTTTTCTGAGTTAACTATGGTAATATCCTGATTGCAGCAGAGAAACAATGGGAAATCTCTGTAGACTGATGGCATTTCATGCCGATCAGCCTTATAATCTTAAAATGTGAGCAAAATCACCTGTTTTGTCATCACTTTAGACATTACGCTAGAGAATTATTCAAATACTAGCTCTAAAGATATGTTGGTGATATAGCAATGGTTTCTGCTGTTCTGACGTCAGCTGCAGATATAAATGAATGGTGGAAGAAAGTAGTTCCTCATACAAAAGGGTTTTTGATTTTCTTTTTTTATATAAATGATTATGCCATTGAACAGTTGTAAACACAATATTACACTCGTAGCAGTGTGATATGGCTGTATATTGTCACTGGTGAGACACTAAGGCACACACACACACACTAAGGCACTAAGGATATATATATATATATATATATATATATATATATATATATATATATATATATATATATATATATATATATCAGGGGTGCCAAAATATATATGTATGTTGACAGATGGAACCTACTGTTTTTAGAACTTAAAATAGTGACAGAATTTTTTGTCATAGGTCAGAATAATATGTGAAAATGTTAATGTTCAAAAATGAATCGCCTGTTGTCTTCATTCAGTTGGTGCTGTGATGAACAACCACTGCTAATACAACAATCTCAGTAATATTTAAGACACTCTCAGGTTATATAAGTTATGTAATAAATAATTATTCACTTTATTTTGAGGTGTTCATGATATCAATATTGTGCATGTTCATTATCACGATATATTGAATTACCAAACAATGCCATATGTCCATACCTAATAAATCCAGGAGAACAGAGAATGAAGTGGTCTGTACAGCTGTATACCAGAGCTGCTCGTGCTGTAGTGACCAATGTGTGTTTGTTTCTCAGCTCCACAGAGTGCTGCAGTTGGCAGGTCAGAAGGCTTGGCGTGTTGGAGACTTGTTCAGCGCCGTGGCTCAATTCTGTCAGCTCCACCAGGACCTGGAGCTCAGAGGACGGCCGCTGCCCAGCCTGTTCGACTGGATCCTGAAGACCAAACGCTAGACAGCCACCCATCAGGAGACCCCCACATATCCGTCCTGTACTAGCACACGTCCATAAGCCCTGGAGCCAGTGAGAAAACACCAACAAACATCCCATTCCAGATGCCAATACACCTTCCCCAAGACTCAACAAACTCAACCAAAAACAAACATCAGCACATTTTCCAGAGCTCGGCTGTGAACTGGAGGCTTACAAGACCACTGCAGCATTCATGGCCCTCAAGATCCTTAGCATGAAGATTTCTTAGCTATCTTGAACCACCAGCACATCCCACAGAGATCAAATCCACAGCTCACACAATCCTCCATCTCGCTCGCACTTGTACATGTCTTTGCTAGGAATTCTGGGATATGCTCTAGAAAGAGAAATGCCTTGCTCATACAGTACACGTGTGCACATATATCATTATCGATTGTGATTTGAGGATACTTCCCTTTAAATTATGCATGTTCCTGTCTTTACGCACACGCAAACGTAGATCCAACCCGTTTCCAGCCAGCGCTGGTTTAGAGGAACATGGCTTAAACAGACCAATCAGCCTTGACGTTTTGTAGCTTACAGATTTTTACTGTACGACGACAAACCCGTTTCAAATGCACAACGTGACTTTTAACGAAGACAGCGCAAGCTCTGGCGTAGAGATTTGATGACGTTTAACTCAATGTTTGTATTTAAAGTGAAATATAGTCTGATCTCATTCCAAACACACCTCGTTGTTTTGAGTTTACATCAGTCGTTTCATTGTACCTCCGAGACTGAGTTCTATGTTTCGTTTTTGTGTGACTACTGTTATTTAAGAGATTTTTTATTTTGGCTAGATGTAAATAGTCTAGACTGTGAGCTACTGTACCATCGGGCTGCAAATGGAAGTGTACGTTTTCAGTTTTCTGACAGACAGGATCACAGCACTGAAAGTCTCACCAGACTACTGTAAACGTTCCAATATAGAAGTGTGAATATCACAGAGTATATTTAAAGTACAAGTACAGTTTTGTCAAGTTGACGTGTAAATGTGTAAAGTCTGGTGGCGTTGTGGTTTTCTCCGCATAGTAACATAATAGTAGTGTGTTTTAATATCAGCGCTGAAGGCACACAGCTGTATCCGGTCTGTCACGGTAAACCTGAATGTATTTATCTTTTCAAAATAAAATTTGCGTACGGTGAGTTCCATGTCAACGACATTTATTTAAAAACACGTAATGTGAATAAATGAAATACATTTAATGAGCCATACCTACACATTCAGTCAGCTTTCCACTCGAAAACAGACCTGCGTGCCAAAAAAAGAGATCTTCCAGGTCAAACAAACCAGAAGAACTCATCTATTAAGTATTAAAAGGATAGTTCACACAACATTTTCTCACTATTTAGTCACCTGCAAGTGGTTTTAAACTCTTATGTACTACTTTCTTCTATTGAACACAAGAGATTCTGAAGGATATTGGGAAAAAAGGAGACTTGCATTCATAGTCAAAACAAAAAAAAACTATGGAACTCAATGACTGTTTTTCTCTGTAGCTTTCTTCAGTATATCTTCCTTTGTGTTCAACAGAAGAAACTCAAACAGGTTTAAAACAAGTGGAGGATGAGGAAATGATGGCAGAATATTCATTTCTGGGTAAACTGTCCCTTTAAAAAGTTTATGAACATTCTGCCATTATTTACTCTCCCTTATTTTATTCCAAACCTGTGAGAAATTCCTTCATCTTCAAAATGCATATGAATATATTATTAATAATGTGTTATTAATAACAGATTTCTGTCCCCTCAAAACTTTATTTTATTAAAATCCATTTGAGTCATTTAATCTGAGTTTTAAGAAGTGACATGATCACTTATTGATGAACAGATTTCATACAGGCCTTTATTTGGATATAAATATTTACAGCATTTTAAAATTTGGTCAAGAAAGCTCAAGTCTGCCTGCTGTGTAACAACTACTGAGGTTTATTCTTGAGTGTCACATGCCCGCCAACCTGATTTCAACAAGTAGGACATATTCCTGGATTAACATCTATGTTGACCCTGGAACAACATTCCAATCAGAATAAAGGGATACGTTTAGAGTTTATGTAAAGTTTAGGCTTACGGTTAGCTTTATGCACTTCTACATTATTGTTATCTAACTTTTATCCCCTCTGATTTTGAGAATAATTTACAGTTATGGTTGGGTTTAGGGGTGGGGAATAGGTGTGGATTTCATTTTCTAACAAAAATGTTGTTCCAGGATCAACATAGATGTTAATCCAGGATTGCATTATACTTGGCAAAATCATGACGTGCGTCACATGCCACATCTAAGCTTCAACAAAAACCTACTTTTTTAATAATTAATCATTTGTTTTCTTCTGCAAGCACATCAAGCAAGTTAGTCTGATCTTCCGTTTATGTTAGCTGATTGATTGTATTGAGAATAAAAGTCAAACTTAAATCTTTCCATCATGTGAAATGATCATGTCTGTTCAGAAGGCTTGCTCGATTCATATTGATTTTTTTTTTATTCAATGAATGTTTTGAAGTGTAATAGTGTAATGTATTTGAAGTGTATCTATTTAAAGTGTAATGTACTAGGTGTAAAGACTTTCAATGAAGGGACAGAAATATCGCAGATTTGAGCTAATTTCTTATGGATTTTGAACAGACATGAGAAAATGATCACAAAATATTAATTTCGGGGAAAATGAACCCTCTAATATGCTAATATACCTAATATTACCATCGACATGTATGCTATTAGATTGGAAGCCAATAAGGATGGAAAAAAATAAATATATATATATAAGCAATATCACACGAGTAGCAGTGCAATGTGGCTGTATATCGGCACTAATGGGAGGCATACGTTGGCTTGAGGCCAAATGCCTTAGTGTTCTGATGGCAGCTGTCGGATGGCAGCTGACGGTCAGAACAGCAGAAACCGTTGCTAATTCACAAACATCACTTTAGAGCTAGTATTTGAATGATTATCTAGCGTAATGTCTAAAGTGATGACAAAACAGGTGATTTTGCTCACATTTTAAGATTATAAGGTTGATCGGCATGAAATGCCATCAGTCTACAGAGATTTTCCAGTATTTCTCTGTTCCAATTGGGATATCACCATAATTAACCCTGAAAAGCCAAGGCAAAGCAAACACTACCAGATTACTATGGTATAAATATAGCACTACAACATACAAAAGAGAGAGATTGACTTAAAAATCACTTGCCAATCTTATAACGATTTGATCAGCTGTAGCTTCCAATATACGCTGAATTTTTCTTCCATAAGGACTTACATAAGGTCTCTGTTGCCATCTTGTGGTGGAACGTCAACCGTCTTTGCTTTGCTCAGTTTAACAGGCTGATGGCCGCCAACGCACTGAATCTCCGAAATATTATATAAATATTTAAAATAGGCACTGTCTTTAAAGACAAACTGCATAGTTGCAATCTAAACAACTACATTCTCGCCTAAAAAACCTCAAAAGTACATTATGTTGTCCAACAGCTGCAATTTTTTGTCAAACTGTAGAGTAATTCAAGAATTGCTTTAATATCTCACAACTATCAGCCAATCAAATTTGAGTAGATTCGACCGGTATATATATATATCATAAGAAAACATACTTTTTAATGTGGTAGAAATGCATGGAAACACATTTCCTGAACATGGTTATTGATTCAACAAACAGTTATGTGAATTATATTTTTTTTACAAATTCTATTAACAATAAAATTTTTGTGCTAGTAGACGGCACACCACTAATGCATCTACCCCATATTTCACCCAGAACAATCTAAAAGAGGGGAGAAATACAACCTCACACATATCCTCCACACACACTGCATGTGCTCCAAGAATAGAAATACTACGGCAGTGTGACAGGAACACACAATACCATAATCCAGAGAGAGCTGTGTGAATACTGTCTGCTGTCAGTGCCAGATCCTGCAGGTGTTGTCTTTACTGCCTGGACAAAGATTGACAACATGGCTTTAAATTACTGACATGGGCTTGCTTTAACAGATGAATGCATGACTGTTACGCAGGTGTGTGTAATTGCCTGTAATGATGGTGTCTCCCTCATAGTTGAACGCGCAGGAGAAAATTTCATCCGAATGTCCCTCCAGCACCTGCAAACACACTCCCGTCTTCACACACCACACGCGAGACGTTTTATCCACACTCGCTGTCAACACGCGGCTCCCCTGAGCATTAAAACACACCTACAGCCACACACAGAGAAAATCATCATATTGCATATTGTTATGATAATGCATCAGGATGGCTCTTCATTATATTCCATCATAAAACAATAATTTTTTATTTTGCTTGTGGAGAACATTGAACACTCACCGGCCACTTTATTAGGTACACCTGTCCAACTGCTTGTTAACACAAATTTCTAATCAGCCATTCACATGCCAGCAACTAAATGCATGTAGACATTGTCAAGGCGATCTGCTGTAGTTCAAACTGAGCATCAGAATGAGGAAGAAAGGTGATTTAAGTGGCGTGGCATGGTTGTTGGTGCCAGACGGGCTGCTCTAAGTGTGTTAGAAACTGTTGATCTACTGGGATTTTCATGCACAACCAGCTCTAGGGTTTACAGAGAATGGTTGATTGGCCTTGTTGATGTCAGAGGAGAATGGCCAGACTGGTTCGAGCTGATAGAAAGGCAACAGTAACTCTAATACCACCTGTTACAACTGAGGTCTGCAGAAGAGCATCTCTGAACACACAACACATCCAACCTTGAGGCAGATGGGCTACAGCAGCAGAAGATCACACCGGGAAAAAACGTTGCCTGGTCTGATGAGTCTCGATTTCTGCTGCCACATTCGGATGATAAGGTCAGAATTTGGTGTCAACAACATGAAAGCATGGATCTATCCTGCCATGTATTAACAGTTCAGGCTGGTGGTGGTTTTTGTGCCCATTAGTACCAATTGAGCAGCGTGTCAATGCCACAGCCTACCTGAGTTTTGTTGCTGACCATGTACATCCCACTATGACCACAGCGTACCCATCTTCTGATGGCTAGTTCTAGCAGGAAAACGCGCCATGTCAAAGCGCGAATCATCTCAGACTGGTTTCTTGAACATGACAATAAGTTCACTGTACTCAAATGGCCTCCACAGTCACCAGACCTCAATCCAATAGAGCACCTTTGGGATGTGGTGGAACAGGAGATTTGCATCATGGAAGTGCAGCCGACAAATCTGCAGAAACTGCGTGATACTATCATGTCAATGTGGAGCAAAATCTCTGAGGAATATTTCCAGTACCTTGTTGAATCTATGCCACGAAGGATTAAAGCAGTTCTGGAGGCAAAAGGAGGTCCAACCCGGTACTAGTAAGGTGTACCTAATAAAGTGGCCAGTTAGTGTATTTCAATATGGTGGAGAAAAAGAAAGACAGCTGAACTCAATCTGACCTGTGTTGGTATGACAGGAGTTTTATTATAGCACTGGTGAAGCGTGTGTGTGTGTGTGTGTGCATACTTGAGTTATTACTTTTACGCAGGAAATGGAAATATTTGGATGATGATGGTGGGGAGGAGAAAGAAGAAAGGATATTATGGTGAGAGATCGCGTAGGGATAGGCCTGAGAATAGAAGAGCAATAAGCGATATGAATATGCTGAAAAGGTGACGAACAACACGCTGGGATTGAAGGCAAGAGGGCAGATCAGGTGGATATAAACAGGAAGGGACCTCGACAGGAAATGACAGGAACGGCAGGAAATGAGTGCATGGGAGTGAATTATTGAGTCCGGCGCTGGAGAGACAGGGGTGGACAGATAATGTGATTTCTTACCTTTGATATCTCTCCTTTATGGCCTTCTAATTGACATAAACACTGAAACGTGTCGGTGCTGAACACTCTTGATGTACCTGCAATATAATAACACACACTATCAAACTGTGATAATACAGTAAGCATCACATATACAGTAACACGAACACACTTTTCACAGATTCATTTTTTTTGAGTGAGACAGGACAAGAAAAGGAAAAACAATTAGCATGTTGGTAAATCAGGTGCACAGATATGTATGAAAATGCATGAAGTAGTGACGTCTCACCATCAGCAGAGGCGGTAGCAATCAGCTGACCTGTGTAGTTAAAACACACATCCAACACCTCATCATTATGACCTAAGAGAGTAGCCAAACACTGACCACCATCTGCGTCCCACACCTACATACAAACAGACACAAAACATCACAAACACACAGTACACTCATGATGTATGAGTACTGTAAAGGTTAAATGTCCATCCCATAATTCTCATCAATGGCCTTTGCCTGTTTTCTTCATTTAAAGGGACAGTTCGCCCAAAAATAAAAATTCTGCAGCCTTGTTTCAAACCTTTATGAGTGACTTCTGTTGAACACAAAAGAACATAGAACATAGAAAGTCAATGGTTACAGGTTTTCGGTTTATATTATTTTGTGTTTAACAACAGAAAGAAACTGGAAACCTGTAACCATTGACCTCCATAGTATTTGTCTTTCCTACGATGGAAGTCAATGGTTACAGGTTTTCAGTTTATCTTATTTTGTGTTCAACAAAAGAAAAGAACTAAAAAATCTGTAACCATTGACCTCCATAATGTTTGTTTTTCCTACTATGGAGGTCAATGGTTACAGGTATTCAGTTTATC
>CAIGQZ010032997.1:5323418-5338126 GCA_903798205.1 Danio tinwini
TGGTTACAGGTTTTCAGTTTATCTTATTTTGTGTTCAACAAAAGAAATAAACTCATAAAGGTTTGGAATCACTTGAGGGTGAGTAAATAGTGAGTGCATATTCATTTTGGGGGTGAACCACCCCTTTAAAAGACACATAGATGCAAACATCTGCTATTATATAACAGCTTTGACACAAAAACTGTAAAAATGAGCACTGTGTTTTCCAGTTTGTTTGCTTTTTTTGGCTGTGCTGAATAATTAAGAGCGCTCACACTTGGAATAACAGACAGACAATCAGAGGCAGACAGATGTACTCAGAGAGATGAAAGTGAATGCAACATGTAAGAAAAAGAACATTAAAGGGGCACATCATTAAAAATAGAAAAGTTATAGAGTTCAATAGTAGCCGTACTAGTTTCACAGCTCTCGAAAAAAGACCATCTGAGAAAACATCATGTTGTTTTAACATTTTCACAATCCTTGCAAAATAAACATACAACTGTAGTGACAACCAAATTTCATTTGATTCAGCGTCTTGCTATCAAAATGATGCAACTGTCAAATTTTGGCAATTGGAAAAACTCCATTTCAATGCAAAGTGATTATAAACAGACCTCGGGGGGAAAGAATCATAATTGAAGAGGCTTTTTTATGAGAGGGCAAGAGAATTACAGAGTGAGGAGAGACAGAAACCTTGCAGGATTTATCCAGAGAGGCCGTGGCGATCAAGGAACAGTCCCAGTTGAACTGCACACAGCTGATCTCTCCACGGTGACCTGAGAGAACGTGAACTTTCCTGGAGGAGACGGAATATAAAATGCCAGCCAAGACAGATTTATTTGATTGTTGTTTTTCACAGCACATATAAAGCTTCAAAACTGCTTTACAGAAAGGCACGGTGTTATGAGAGGAGCAGGGTTTAGGGCTGGGTGATAATATGAGTGCTACTCCAGATTTAGATCTAGACATACTGTATTTATAGTGTTGTCTAACACATATTTCAGTTAGCCTTCAATGGTAGTGCAGAAGTTTACATAAGGTTGGTTTTGCATTGAAAGGAAGTTAAGTTAGATAATCAGTCTCAAACTGTGACGTTCAGTACTCACTGACCTGCCAGAAGGAACATCCCACAGTATGGCAGTGTGGTCAAATGACCCTGTGACCAAGCGATCGCCCGTTGTGTTAAAGCACAGAGAGATGATCTCAGCGAAGTGACCCTGAAAAAAAGTGTTCAACAGACAAAGGCTGTGAAAAAAGGCAGGGCTAATAAAAAGACAGACTTTTTTTACTTAAGCAATGAAATATCGTATTAATTCCCCCAATTCATCGGTAAGAACTCGTAGAGCTATTCATAATTTAGATTCATAGAGAAATAATTGGAGAGTTAAGAGGGGTAATTACACAGCACACACACATCGAGTGCTTGGTCACACTGCTCTGCCATGTGATGCGGAGAGGAAAAGACCTCTAAACGCTCCGACTCGCCCTCATCAAAACTCTAACATCAGGTTTCTCATATTTAGTTTAGATCCTGATGCATTTCTTTACATTATGTGTCAAACTAAATGGAATGCATGAATTACAGCATAAATGATTATAATGAAAGATTTGATGCCAAGTTCATTAATTAAGAAACGCATGGCTGAGTTTTCACTGATCACTGCAAATTAAAGTGAAATCATTCAAAATCCCTTGGGAGATGAGCAGATGAGGGGGAAATGATGAAGCTGGATGAGTGGCAATGTGTGTGTGATACAGAAAAAAACATTAGATAATACATACTGCCAATGTGGACACCTCTTCCCCACTCTCAACATCCCATAATTTAGCCGTGGTGTCCATGCTGCCCGTAGCAACCAGGGTACTTTGAGGGTTAAAGGCCAGGCACACCTAATAATAGACATGCAGGAAAATTACAGACAGTATTTCAGATTGAGCAATTTCAAAAGCACACTATATATATAGATTGTTCGACATGCTCAAACTGCTATTGAATTCACATTACAGCTTCTAAGGAACATTATTTTTTGACAAATGCAAATCTTAGATGTCTTAAAGAAATAGTTCACTCAAAACATGAAAATTCTGTCATTTACCTTCTGGTTCTTGTTTTATTCCACTGTTGAACACAGGAGAAGAAATTTTGAAGAATGCTGGAAATGGGTAGCCATTGACTTTCATAGTATTTTTGACACTATGGGTGTCCATTCCTACCAGTTTCCAACATTCTTCAAAATATCCTCTTTTGTGTTTAACAGAACAAACACTCTCATAAAGGTTTGTGGTGGTGGATAGTGTGTGAATGTTTGGGTGAACAATCTACTTAAGTCCACCCAAAATTCATGATTTCCTCATGTTGTACCAATGCCATAAACCTTCTAAACAATTTCATACAATGGACGTCAAAAGCAGCTGTTTGAGTACCAACCCTTTTTGGCAAGACTCCACTGTGAATGGTGCTGTGATACTTGAACTGAAATTCTGTACAGAAACCCCTTTCAAAGCAATTCTGCTGGGTGAATTTGCACAAACTTAAACCCATTGCAAAATCTTCATGGGTAAATCATTCAACCTTTTCCTAAATGCACAATCATGTGGATACCTGTTAAAATAAAACAGCTCTTCTTTATCAAAATTTTGACAAGCAACAATGAAATAGAAGAGTAGCTGGCAATAATCCAAAACTACCTACCAGAACATAAATATACCCACATTTAGTTGCTAGTGGTAATTTCCCTGTGCTCCTGGTGTTCTTTTCTTTTGTGAAAGACAAAAGGAGATATTTTGCACAATGTTCTGGTAACTGTTTTGCATTCAAAGTGGAATGTGAAGGGGCTGTTGAGCTTTAAAATGAAAAAAAAGCATACTAGCAACCAATATGACTCATACACTTTGTTCCTAGACTTTCAAAGCCTTTGTTGGAGGAACAGACTGAACGTTTAAATCTCTTTTAAGTTCTTGTACACTGAACATGACACATCATGCTAGGGTTAAAGTTTTAACCTGTAATGTCACTAATCCCAGTTTGTCTTGTGCCCAAAAAGTCACAAGATTCCTTCATATGCATTTACCTTTTCTGACTTAATCAGTTCAACCCAAGCAGCTAAGTCTTTAGCCATTTTCAAGAAATTGTTAATATGCATCTTTTTTAACAACAATTATAACAATTGATTCTATTATCCTTTCTATTCTATTTTATTCTGCTCGAATCGGCATACCCTTGCTCTGTGTAATGCGCTAGAACAGGGATGTCCTGCAGATATTAGCTCCAACATGTTTCTAGAAAGCCTAGTAAGAGCTTGATTAGCTAGCCCAGGTGTGTCTGATTGGGGTTGGAACTAAACTTTGCAGAACATCGGCCCTCCAGGACCAAGTTTAGGCACCCCTGTGCTAGACCAACTGGTACTTCTAATACAGGGTATAAACAGGAATACAAGTGAAATTCCATACCTTTTAAGACCTTTTTAAGACTGTTTCTTTACATTTTAAGACCTCATCACTGGTAACATTTAACTTGAAGTATATTTACTAAATAATGATTGTAATAAATGCTAATCCAGCAGGTGGCGCATTTAGAACATCAGGAATAACGGTGTTGTCTTATTTAATGCAGTAAACAAAGCAACATGACATCAAATCTAGCAGAATTTTATCGATTTCTTATACTACACAGCATCCCGATATTCACAGATTAAATTCAGGCAAACTTTAGCATACAGCTATATATTCAATCAAAAATGATACAAAACTGAAGACCTTTACAATAGCATTTAAGACTGGTAAATACTTTTTAAGGGCCTTAGATTTCTCTAAATTGATTTAGCAACTTTTAATACTTGTTAAGACCCTGCAGACACCCTGTAATAGCACTTAAATAGTATTACTCCATTGTTGATTTTGATTGTCTTTATTGGATTCGTTTGTACTGTATTGCTTTTGCTTTATTTATTAATTAACTAAATTGATCTTCTAAATCTAACAATCCCATTATTTTATATTATTTTATTTTTTTCCTAGACCTACAGTTGAAGTCATAATTATTCATTCTCCAGTGAAGTATTTTTTTCTTTTTCAAAATTTTTTCAAAGAGGCCAGCTAGCGAAGTGCTATGCAGGTTAACCTCACTCCTCTGACCTCAAATGGTGCTCTAGCAACAGACGCTAAAGGTCCTGGTCTTTAGTTTCATTGTTAGAGCACCAACTCCCATACAAAGAATCACAGGTTTGATCCCAGCTCAGACCGGGTTGGGTGCAGTAGGACCAGTGGGTTACACTTGGGGGCTTGTCCGGGATGGGAGGGAGGTGAGTGTAACGGAAACCAGCTAGCAAAGTGCTATGCAGGTAAACCTCATTCCTCTAGCCGCCTTTCCACTGTATACGACAAGTGACAAACCGGTAACCGACAAAGATATTAATTTCCAATAAAGAGTAGTCCGGGAGCTGTGTGGAGTTCCGATCATCTCTATATGTGGAAAATTCGGATCCGATTTGAGCTGCGCATATGTTTAAATATTTTGAACTCCTGTGACTAGACCGAATGCGACCGGCCAACCGGATGTTATGTATTCTAGTGTTGTCCAAGCAGTAACAACATGAGTTTTTTTCGTTATTTTTTGAATCAGAAAAAGTTTATATATTATAAAAAACATTTCTATTCATAAATGAGTAATAAAAAATATTATTTTTAATGCTGTCTCCACATTCCCTCCAAAATTTTTAGCAGACTATGAGTTTCTAGTATTCATTCGTTCATTCATTCAACCATGGTGAACGCACAGAGAATAAAGGCTGTTTTTGCACTTTGTTTCGGACACCACAAGAATTAGTTCTCTCCCATGGTGTGCGACAACACTGAAAATTCTGTGCGACTGCCACAAGGGGGCGTATTCCAACAGTCATGTCCAAATGTTGTGTGTAGTGGTATGGCGGCTTCTGACCTCAAAAGGACCATGGTCTTTAGGCTCCTTGTTACAGCAACCGACTCCCATACAAAAAAATTATAAAATAAAATGGCCAGTTTGATCCCAGCTCAGACTGGGTTGGGTGCAGCAGGACTGGTGGGTTACAAAATATTTCCCAAATGATGTTTAACAGAGCAAGGAATTTTTCACAGAATTTCTTATCATATTCTTTTGTGCTGGAGAAAGTCTTATTTGTTTTATTTCAGCTAGAATAAAAGCCGTTTAAATCATTTTTAGGTCAATATTATTAGCCCCCTTAAGCAATATTTGTTTTGAATGTGTACAGAACAAACCACTGTTATATAATGACTTACCTAATTACCCAAACTTGCCAAATAACCCTAGATAAGCATTTAAACGTCACTTTAAGCTGAATACTACTAGTATCTTGAAAAATAGCTTGTAAAATATGATGTACTTGTAAAAAATCTGACTTCAACTGTAACTTTAAGATTCTGTTTTGTAAACTGCTTTAAAACTGCTGTTTTGTATATATGCTATACTATTCTTTGGTTAAAAGTGTCCAGCAAATGATGAAACATGAATGTAAATGTCATAAAAAATCCTAAAGAAAGTCATGTAGGGTTGGTGCAACATTAGGGTGTGTAAAATCAGAACAGAATTGAACATTTTGAGTGAGCTGCTTGTTAAACAGCTGACAGTGATGCTGGTTTTTAGGTAATGTGAAGAGAGAACCAGACGTACGATTTCTGCCGTGTGCCCTCTAAACGTGTAGAAACACTTTCCTGTTTCAGCACTCCACAATTTGCAGGTCTTGTCAAAGGAGCCTGTGGCAACCTTGTCTCTGAGAGTGAGAAAGAGGGCAGAGAGGGAGAAAAAGGGACAAGTGCTCCTGTTATGACTCAAAGTGACAAATGGTCCCATTGTAATAACAACACCAGTGCCCTAACCCTGCAGAATCATACAGAGAGGGCTGTTTGTTCTCTATTTCACCCCTCAAAAAAGAGATAAAGCTGTTTTGAGCGTTTCAGGGCATTTTGTGGTGAAATGAGCGAGAGCGGTGCTGTTACCCGTAAGGGTTGTTGAAGGCGATGGCATACACAACGTTCCTGTGACCCTCCAAAGTGTGCAGCTCCTCTCCGGATGCGGTGTCCCATATTTTACAGGTCCTGTCATAGCTTCCGGTTATAAAGCTGCAAACAGACGGAAAGTGAAGAAGAGAGGGAGGATCGGAGGGAGGGAGGCATGTGAGCGCAGCTGATAAACTCACCAAGATCCTGATTTATTGAAGGCTACATTCGTCAGGGGCAAGATGTGAGCCTGAAGTGCCTGTAGATGAAGACAGAGAGGACAAGTACTCGGGAGGGGGAAGCACTTAAGCACATTAATTCATTTCAGATCTATAAGCTTCACTGTGTAATTTCCATACTTAATTACCATGCCTTTGATGTATAAACACAGCGTTTTTTCCCCTTTGCTGCCACCCAGTGGACATTTGTGATATTGTGATATGTCCTGATCAGAGCCAGAAAATCATTCAAATGCATTTCATTTAGCAATTTAGTTTGGAATTAGTATAGTTTTTGAGATAAGTCTTTATGCTCATGAAAAAACCTAGTAAAAAAATAATACAGTGAAATATTGTAGAAATTGTGTTCTAAAGCAGTATTTATTTCTGTGATCACAGCTGAAAGTTTTGGCATTATTATTCCAGTCTACTGTGTTAAATAATTCTTTATAATATGATTTGCTGTATTTACTTTTTTAAACCTCTATTTTTGATTTTTTGCAAGCTTTAACAAAACACTGTACAATCAAGGTTGCAATTTTTTCCTATGATGACCCTTGCTGTCGAAAAAAATTTACAGATTAAATTTAAATAAAATTGCTACAGAAATAGATAAAAATGTAATAAAGCAAAATAAAATAAAATTGTTTTAAAAAATAAGTAATCACACTTTACAGTATTGTATACATTTACAATTAGACAATATTAATTATAAAAATTATTCAAATAAATAAATACCCACATGATAATACAAATCAATATATTTCTTATTAATTTAAGTTATTTAATATGATTGTATAATATTCAAATAATATAACTAAAATATAATTTAATTGTATGTGTGTATATACACATACACTCACCGGCCACTTTATTAGGTACACCTTACTAGAACCGGTTGGCCCCCCTTTTGCCTTCAAAACTGCCTTAATCCTTTGTGGCATAGATTCAACAAGGTACTGGAAATATTCCTCAAAGATTTTGGTCTATATTGACATGATAGCATCACACAGTTGCTGCAGATTTGTCGGCTGCACATCCATGATGTGAATCTCCCATTCCACCACATCTCAAAGGTGCTCTATTGGATTGAGGTCTGGTGACTGTGGAGGCCTTTTGAGTACAGTGACCTCATTGTCATGTTCAAGAAACCAGTCTGACATGATTTGCGCTTTATGACATGGTTTGCACGTTATCCTGCTAAAAGTAGCCATTAGAAGATGGGTACACTGTGGTCATAAAGGGATGGACACGGTCAGCAACAATACTCAAGTAGGCTGTGGCGTTGACACAATGCTCAATTGATACTAATGGGCCCAAAGTGTGCCAAGAAAATATCCCCCACACATTACACCTCCACCATCAGCTTCAACCTTTAAAGGCAGGATGGATCCATGCTTTCATGTTGTTGACGGCAAATTCTGACCCTACCATTCGTATGTGGCAGCAAAAAATAAATAAAATCGAGACTCATCAGACCAGGCAACGTTTTTCCAATCTTCTATTGTGCAATTTTGGTGAGCCTTTGCCAATTGTAGCCTCAGTTTCCTGTTCTTAGCTGACAGGAGTGGAACCTGGTGTGGTCTTCTACTGCTTTAGCCCATCCACCTCAAGGTTGGACGTGTTGTGCATTCAGAGATGCTCTTCTGCATACCTCTGTTGTACTGAGTGGTTATTTGAGTTACTGTTGCCTTTCTATCAGCTCGAACCAGTCTGGCCATTCTCTTCTGATTTCTGGCATCAACAAGGTATTTGCACCCACATAACTGCCACTCACTGGATATTTTTTCAGACCACTTCACTCTTTTTCAGACCATTCTCTGTAAACCGTAGAGATGGTTGTGCGTAAAAATCTCAGTAGATCAGCAGTTTCTGAAATACTCAGACCAGCCCTTCTGGCACCAACAACCATGACACGTTCAAAGTCACTTAAATCCCCTTTCTCCCCCATTCTGATGCTTGGTTTGAACTGCAGTAGATCGTCTTGACCATGTCTACATGCCTAAATGCATTAAGTTGCCGCTATGTAATTGGCTGAATTTGCATTAACGAGCAGTTGGACAGGTGTACCTAATAAGGTGGCCGGTGAGTGTATATATAATGAAAGGGTATTATGAGTATGGTGTGGTGTGTAATTATGGTGAGAGGTATTATGAAAGAAAAAGCACCAGAATGGAAGTGTATGAAAATTAATGATGTAAAGTTCATCCGTGTCTGTGACAGAAGAACTACTACAAGTACAAACAGTCATCTGTAAGTATAAAAAGCACATGATTAAAAATATAGAATATGCAATACGCTGTTTAAAACAGTTTTTCATGAAGTCAAACATGTGATACTGCTCTGCCTGACTAGACAGGTTTCTGAATGTTTTTCTTGAGCATATAGACTTTGCTTACTAAACCAGGCATGAACAGAATCACACAGTATCCCAAATACATACAATGTGCTTAAGACAAAAAAGGCTGGTCACTATTTATAAGTACCCTAAAAAGGTAGAACTTGCGCTCATCCTTTTGACCGACTTTCTCCCGTAGTTTGCAGATCAGGACTTTCACCTGCTCAACACAGGAGGAGGTGATGAGAGGCTCAGCTGCTCTAATCTCCGATACCAGCTCTTCCACATCAGTCCTGGAGGAGAAAAATAGAGAAAATATCACATAAAGCATAAAAGTAACCAATATGACTCATGCACTTTGTTCCTAGTCTTCCAAAACCTTTGATGGAGGAACTGACTGAAAGTTTGAATACATTAAGGACACATCATGCTGGGTTTGATGTCAATGACGTCTAATGTCACTGGTCCCAAGTGTGTCTCATGCACCAAAAAAGGGCCCAAAATCCCTTTCACACACATTTACCTTTACTGACTTTAAGGGACAGTTCACCCACAATTAAAATGAATTCAACATTTACTCACCCACATGTGGTTTCAAACCTTTTATGCAGGGGTGCCAAAACTTTTTTGTATAAGGGGTCAAGAGCAAAATGTCATTGAGAGCCATGGGCCGAAGGTAAATATATCAAGCTATATTACATTAATTTTGCCATGGGTGATTTCCTAATTTATTTTATAAGATTTAAAAGTAAATAGAAAACATCACTTTAGATCATGTTAACTAATGCTGTATAACATTTAAAATGATATCTTATTGCAATAAAAACATAATCACATTTATAACACAGTGGAGTTCAATGCTGAATACGCTAGTCAAGCAGAATCTGCCTTTGTCTTGATTTGTCCTCTATCCATTATATAGACCATATGTAAATTTAAACTAAATCTGATTATTTACACCATTTAATTGAAATGTTTATTTCAATTCGCTTTTAACAATAAAGCAAATAATCTCTAAACCATGCCCATCATCCAGGGCCGGATTAACCAATGGGCATTATGGGCACAGGCCCAGGGGCCCCTGCGAGGGGAGGTGGGGGGTGATTTTGGAGTGTCTATTTAGGCTGTGCAAATAGCGTACCTCGTTGGAATAAGCTAGTTGAATGCTTCCCGCCAGAGCCGTTTGATCGACAGAGACAACATAACTTAAGAGCGCAGTAGACAGCAGGTGGGTGTGGCGTAGCTTGTAAAGAGCATGATAACATGTTATGAGGCGACCGATCATGAACGCGATTCAAATCCAGCGTCTGATGAACACGTTCTTCTTTTTTCCCCCATTACATATCAGATTGGAAATACATTTATTTTCAATAGAAAGGAAATGTTTTTGTTTAAAAATGTAAATAAAGTATATAAAATATATAAAATGAGTCCCAATGTATTTAATAAGGATAATAATAATAAATATTCTATAAACAGTTATTTTCTACCTGGTGTTAAATGTTAGCGACATCTTAATATAATTAATCTGTATTTACAATGTTAGTCGCCCTGCTTCACCCATATTCTCCGACCTCATGGAGAGAGAGAGACAGAGAGAGAGATAGAAAAAAACCCTAAAGAGGAGAGAGACAGGAGTGAACTGGTACAGTGTGTGTGACTTTGGATACTTTCAGCTTTATAATTAAGTGCTTTTTTTGCCTACTCTTCTTCATCACGAGGGAGACATTAGGAATCATTAATCAGTGTGTGTATTATGGAAGATTCAGATTCATAGAACTGGACTGGAGAGGTGTTATATCCAAATCATAAGCATTATAAGTTTGTAGAAGTTATACATTAAAAATATCCTTAAATATAAATTTTTAGTACTGCTTCAAAGAACTTGAAACAAGTATATTAAAAACCATAAATTTTCACTAGTTTTATTTGTATTTTTTATCAAAGTGTGCTTTAAATGCTTTTAAAATCAGGTAAATCTTTGTTGACTATAAATATGTACTATGTCATTTATTTTAAAAATGTGGGCAAAATATTATAGATTAACTTTATTTTAAAAATATTATATTAATCTTATTTTTTTAATTCAACTATAGGGGTGCGGCCTTGTAGGGGGCCCTACAAGACATTGTGCCCAGGGGCCTCTGAATTCTTAATCCGGGCCTGCCATCATCCTGCCTCTCTTCTCAGATGGTCAAATCAAAGATTACCATGGGCCAACTTTGGTACCCTAGTTTGGGCATCCTTGCTTTTATGAGTTTCTTTTTTTTATGTTAAACACTAAAAGAAGATATTTCGAAAAAAGCTGAAAGCCTGTAGCCATTGACTTCTATAGCAGGAGAAACAAATACTATGGAAGTCAATGATTACATGTTTCCGGATGTCTTTAAAATATATTATTTTGAGTTTAACAGGGAAAAAATGTAACTCAAACTGATTTAGAACAAGTGAAGGTTGAGCAAATGACGACATCATTTTAATTTTTGGATGAACTGTTTCTTTAATTTTACTCAATTCAACCCAAGTGGTCAAGTCTTTAGCCATTTAACGTTAGCCTAATACAGGAAGCACAACAGTTTTACCACAACATTATTTTCAGTTATTATGAGTTATTTATTATGAGGTAACTACTTAGCTAGTCATACTTACTCTGGAGTCAAGTTTAACAGATCGATGCATTTCGTCCTCAGCTGTCCCCCTTTCTCATAGTCTAGGAAAATTCCTGCACAGCAAATGAGAATCAAACGAACTTTCATTTCATTCCTGCGTCCAAACTGCACCAGCCACTCTACAAAACTCTATGCGGCGAATAACATGCAATATTAAACGTTTAACATGATTATTACCTGGAGGATAGTACCGTATGTGCATCCGTTTCAGTCTCATCACGACGACATTGACTGAAGACAAGAGTGTCAACAAACCGTTACTACGGTGACGACACATGTGCTGCGTACTACGCATGCGTGGTTTTGCATTTTTTCCCCTTCAACACACTTTCATGGCCATTCGAAACAGTTTAACGTTTCAAATACTTTATTATTATTATGAATATTATAAATATATAAACATACAGTATTACAGGTTAGTCAAGAGCCTAATAAATCTGTAAAATTTTCCTGAATCTCCCGGAGCAGCTAAACTCTGGTAAGTTTAACATGTTTTTTATTTTATTGCGTTAAAATATACACTCACCGGCTACTTTATTAGGTACACCTTACTAGTACTGGGTTGGACCTCTTTTGCCTTCAGAACTGCCTTAACCCTTCATGTCATAGACTCAAAATACTGGAAATATTTCTCAGAGATTTTGTTCCATATTGACATGATAGCATCACGCAGTTTCTGCAGATTTGTCGGCTGCACATCCATGATGCAAATCTCCCGTTCCACCACATCCCAAAGGTGCTCTATTGGTTAGAGACCTGGTGACTGTGGAGGCCATTTAAGTACAGTGAACCCATTGTCATGTTCAAGAAACATGCAAGCAAATTGTCATTCAAACCAGTCTGACATGATTTGCGCGCTATCCTGCTGGAAGTAGCCATCAGAAGATGGGTACACTGTGGTCATAAAGGGAGGGACATAGTCAGCAACAATACTCAGGTAGGCTGTGGCGTTGACACGATGCCTAATTGTTACTAATGAGCCCAAAGGATGCCAAGAAATTATCCCCCACACCATTACACCACCCCCACCAGCCTGAACCGTTGACACAAGGCAGGATGGATCCATGCTTTTATGTTGTTGATGCCAAATTCTGACCCGACCGTCCGAATGTTGCAGCAGAAATCGAGACTCATCAGAGCAGGCACCGTTTCTCCAATCTTCTATTGTCCAATTTTGGTGAGCCTGTGTGAATTGTAGCCTCAGTTTCCTGTTCTGAGCTCAACCTTGCCATGTCCAAAGTCACTTTTCTCCCCCATTCTGATGCTCGGTTTGAACTGCAGCAGATCGTCTGGACCATGTTTACATGACTAAATGCACTGAGTTGCTGCCATGTGGTTGGCTGATTAGAAATTTGCATTAACAAGCAGTTGGACAGGTGTACCTAATAAAGTGGCTGGTGGGTGTTTAATTGTAGTGCACTTCATATCAGAATTGCTTATTGATAATATTATGAAAATTGACCGTGGTTTTAGTATAAATTAAATAAATAAATAAAACTATAGTTAAACCATAGTAGCCACAAATGTACTGTTTTTGCTAGCATGGTGTCTGTACAACTGTGTTATTATTTATTATTATCTTTTTATTATACAAATAGTAATCAAAGTGTCAAAAACAAAACTATGGTTACTACACTTTTACTGCAATAAAACTTGGTTCATTTTTGTAAGGTAGTATAAATGTTGTTGTACCAATGTTTGGATATATGGTTAAGGAATGTACAATACGGTAAAGCAGAATATCTGCGGTACCTATAAAAAGCCTAAAGGGTGATATGCAGCTAGTTAGTAGTCAAAGTGAGTTCCCTAAGTGTTGCAAACATATTATTTTTAAGGCTGTCAAACAATTGATTGCGAATAATTGATTCCAAAATTAAAATTCATATATACAAAATATATTTGTGCGTACTATATTGTGTGTATAAATATATGCATGACTATATTGTATAAAATATTTGTTTATATTTGTATATATAAATATTTAAATAGGGGCGTCACAATGTCGCAGTGGGTAGCACGATCGCCTCACAGCAAGAAGGTCACTGCTTCAAGCCCCGGCTGGGTCAGTTGGCATTTGTGTGTGAATGCAAGAGTGTATGGGTGTTTCCGTGTGTTTGGTTGTGGCTGGAAGGGCATTCGCTGCCTAAAACCTATGCTGTATAAGTTGGCAGTTCATTCCATTGTGGCGACCCCAGATTAATAAAGGGACTAAGCCGAAAAAAAATGAATGAATAGATGAATGTTTATATATGTAATACAAATTATATATACTGTAAATATATATGCAAATATATTTCATTTGTATATTTTTGTATTTTATATACAGTATGTGTGTGTATTTGGGGGCAACACTGCCTCAAAGCAAAAAGGTCGCTGGTTTAAGCCCTGGTTGGGTCAGTTAATCCGGTTTCCCCCACAGTCTAAAGATGTGCTGTAGGTGAATTGGGTAAGCTAAAGTGTCAGTGTATGTGCGTATGTCCTGGTTCTCCAGGTTAGGGATTGAGCATTGAGATAACAACCCACCTCATAAAAAAAAAAACTTGATGATACAAAACACCAATATGGTGCGGCTAAACATCAACTTTGATATAAATAGCCCTGGGAGTAAGTAATAAATATAAACAGTACACGTGTATATGTTGTGTAAATACAAACTTTTATCTTGGATGCGATTAATCATTTGACAGCACTATATATTTTATTATATTGTGAATAATAAAATATTATTCATTTTATTCAATTCTTATGATATTTATTTAAAAAATGTACATCCACTAAGGTTATTTGCATTATATGCATTATAAAAATCACCATCAAATGTGATTGCCATGTTGTATAAGTCATTGTAGCTTTTAATTATTTGTCAACACACACATACGCACACACTTATGCACACACCAACAATTAGAGTCTTCATGCACTCAGATCAAAGTCTCCATCATAAATATGTTCATTTCCCCGCCTTGTCGAGTTCCTTCTGTGGAAATCAGTGCCTGGACTTGGCTTTTACTTTACACCACACAGCAAAAATATCAATACATATACCAAATAAGCAGCTTCTGGACTTAAAAAGAGAGGCATAATCTTGTGAAAATAGGCAGAAAAATGAATTTTTGGAGGAAAATGAGAAGGTCAGACTGGGTCTTCCCCACTGTATTGCTTTCTCTTTATGGTTTCTTTGCCAATTGCAGACCAGCAGAGCCTTTTCTTACACCGTATTTAGTGGGACCCAAAAACATCTCAGAGCAAGTGGTGAGTATTGCTTGTTTTTCTCCATTTTTATAGTGATATAGAGGTCGATAGCCTATAGAGATTGTTTGGGGCTCAGACAGATAATAATAACACTCTAAGAAAGGTAAAAAAAAAAGCAAACAGTGTTGTGTGTTAATATGAAGGAATTTTCTTTATTGATTTTTTCACAGGTGGTTTGATTTGCGCATTGCTTTGTGCTTTAGGGTTGAAATTATTATTTTTTATTTTATATATATATATATATATATATATATATAT
>CAIGQZ010032997.1:5338526-5350865 GCA_903798205.1 Danio tinwini
TAATTTACAGTGGGCTTGTAAAAATAGCAAGTAATACTGTAAAAATTGCCAGTAATAGTAAAAAATATACAAGCACACTGTAAATTAATTACAATTGTACTGTAATTTTAGAGCACAGTTGTAGCTGTTATTTACAGTGGGCTTGTAAAAATAGCAAATAATACTGTAAAAATTGCTGGTAATACTGTCAAAATCACCAGTAATACTGTCAAAAATTGCCAGTATTACTGTAAAATTTACAAGCGTACTGTAAATAATAATTACAATTGTGTTGTAAAAGTACATTAATTATTAATATGTAATTATTACAGCATTTTTTTACTGTCAGTGGTCTAATACTAGCCCCCCAAAAATTGTTAACTGCGTTCTCTATTAAATGACTACACATGCCTATACATTATTTGTCTTATCTTAATAACGTCTCACACACAATTGAATCTCATGAATTAGCTGCAGGCTATTGATTTCAAATAATTTACCCTGCCATTTCTAATTCAGCTCACCAAAGACGCTCTTCTTTCCTCTCATCCAGGTAACAAACTACCTGTTTCCCATCTGGACGTACTCCTACCTGTCCCTGCTCTGCCCAGTCTTCCTACTGACGGATTTGCTCAGATACAAACCTCTGATTGTAGCTCAGGGCCTTTTTCTGGTCACAAATTACATCATTTTGTGCTTTGCCAATAGCTTGCCTGCTCTGACCTACCTGCAGTTCAACTTTGCCATGGTCACATCCACCGAAGTGGCCTACTTTTCTTATATCTACAGCGTTATTCCTCCTGAACGCTACCAGCGGGCCACAGGGTATGTTCGCAGCGCTATGCTAGCTGGGTATACTTTTGGAGCCACATTAGGGCAGATGCTAATATCATTAGCCAACACAAGCTACTTCCATGTGAACGCTGTAACTTTGAGTCTAATGGTAGTGGCTTTGTGTATTTCTCTGAGCCTCCCAATGCCTCAGCAGGGAGTGCTTTTTAAGAAAAAGCAAGTGGAGGTGTCACTGGACACGATGAATGAGGTTGCACATGGAGGTTTTAGCAGGGATCTAGAGAAAGAGGTTACAGCAAGATCTGTGAAAATCTGTGAACACATTAAAACCTCTGGAAAACAGATGTGGGAGAGTCTGAAGGAGTCGTACTCATCCAGAAGGCTGGTGCAGTGGTCACTCTGGTGGGCTTTGGCTACGGCGGGTTACGGACAGGTTTTTAATTATGTCCAGCTGATGTGGGACCACATTGAGCCCTCCAGCACGTCCTCAGTGTATAATGGTGGAGTAGAGGCCGTCTGCGCACTTGTAGGTGAGGCATGCACTGGAATATTTGTGTGAGTGTATCTGATTAAACACTGAACAAAAATTATTTATTAACCATAAACACTATCAAAAGTGTAATAAATCCATCGTCTCTCTACTAATATGCCTAGCTCAGAATTGTTTATATTGATTTTGCCCACATGAAAAAGTACTGCAGTAATAAATACTATAGCGTTTTTGTGAAGACTATATATAGATAAGTAGGTAGGTAGATGACCGGCCACTTTATTAGGTACATCTTACTAATACCGGGTTGGACCCCCTTTAGCCTTCAGAACTAGAAATTTTCCTCAGAGATTTTGATCCATACTGAGATGATAGTATTACGCAGCTGCTGTAGATTTGTCGGCTGCACATATATGATGCGAATCTCCCGTTCCACCACATCCCAAAGGTGCTCTATTGGATTAATATCTGGTGACTGTGGAGGCCATTTGAGTACAGTGAACTCATTGTCATGTTCAAGAAACCAGTCTGAGATGATTCACGCTTTATGACATGGCGTGTTAACCTGCTGGAAGAAGCCATCAGAGCATGGGTACACTGTGGTCATAAAGGGATGGACATGGCCAGCAACAATACTCAGGTAGGCTGTGGCGTTGACACGATGCTCAGTTGGTACTAATGGACCCAAAGTGTGCCAAGAAAATATCCCCCACACTATTACACCACCACCACCAGCCTGAACCATTGATACAAGACAGGATGGATCCATGCTTTCATGTTGTTAATGTCAAATTCTGACCCTACAATCCGAATGTCGCAGCAGAAATTGAGACTCATCAGACCAGGCAACATTTTCCAATCTTCTATTGTCCAATTTTGGTGAGCCTGTGCGAATTGTAGCCTCAGTTTCCTGTTCTGGGCTGACAGGAGTGGTACCCGGTGTGGTCTTCTGCTGCTGTAGCCCATCCGCCTCAAGGTTGGATGTGTTGTGCGTTCAGAGATGCTCTCCTGCAGACCTCAGTTGTAACGAGTGGTTATTTGAGTTACTGTTAACTTTCTATCGGCTGGAACCAGTCTGGCCATTCTCCTCTGACCGTTGGCATCAAAAAGGCATTTGTGCCCCCAGAACTGCCGCTCACTGCATATTTTCTCTTTTTTTAAACCCTAGAAATGGTTATGTGTGAAAATCCCAGTAGATCATCAGTTTCTGAAATACTCAGACCTTTCTTTCCCATTCTGATGCTCGGTTTGAACTGCAGCAGATCGTCTTGACCATGTCTGCATGCCTAGAGTTAGAAATTTGCGTTAACTAGCAGTTGGCCAGGTGTACCTAATAAAGTGGCCGGTGAGTGTATATATCTGAGTAAAACAGCATAAATAGTGAGTAAATTTTCATTTCTGTGTATACTGTCCCTTTAAAAGCGATAAGTTGAGTATATTGGCACTCTTAAGTTGACATAATTGTTTAAATTATGCACATAGTTCATTTACTTGTAATAATTTTAAGGCTTCAACAGGTTTAATCCGTTGATTTGTAAGCAAAGTCAACTAATTGCTTTTTACAGTGTAAAGTAAATCTATAGTACACATTTGTTCCCAGAATGCATGTTTATATAGTTTATAAACTCACTGCACAAATGGAGTTGTGGAGTTTGATGCTATAATGAACGCTGTAAACAGCCTACAGTGCTGCTTTTCAGTATCAAATCAGCAACATAACAAAGAATATAATCAAACCACAGACTTTGATTTGAATCGCGCTGATATTTGTTGCAATTTTTATATAATTTTGACTAATTCTGCAGCCGAATTTATGTATTTATTCAATTTAAAGGGATAATTTATCCTAAAATAAAAATGTACACACTATTCACTGCCCCTTAAGTAGTTCTGAACATTTATGAGTTCATTTTTCTGAACACAAAAGAAGATATTTTGAAGAATGCTGGAAGCCTGTAATCATTGACTTGCGCAGTAGAAAAAACAAATACTATGGAACTCAATGGTTACCGGTTTTAACATTTATCAAAATATCTTCTTTAGTGTTCAACACAATTAAAGAAAGTATAACCGGTTTAGATGGATGAGTAATTGATGACAGAATTTTCATTTTTGCGTACACTGTCGCTTTAATTTAACATATAATTCAGCTTTTCATATTATAAACCTCCATATGGAAATCCAGTCAAACCAATCTAGCTTTATCATCATATGCGTCAGGCAGAAGCTCCCTAAATCGTAACTGTTATGCTGTTTGCATAGGAATTCAGCTTCTCAGTATGTGTGGAGGAAGACAATTTAAGCAATTACATCAGTAGGGGTTTTGGTGACTAGTCACTTTAATTACAAAAGAAGAAAACATGCCTCAGTTTTGATGCTTGACAAGAACTTTTCAACAAAAGCAGCACAGAGCGCCGTACAAATGAAGTCTAAACGCATGCTCTGCTTTAATTGTTGCCTTCCTCTGTGGCTCTGCTTGTGGGTGACGCTGTGATTGCTGGTTTCAGGTGCCGCTGCGGCCTTCTCTGTGGGTTATATCCAGGTACAGTGGGGCGTTTGGGGTGAGCTGTCTCTGGGTGTTTTCTCTGCCGTCGGAGCCGGGTGTGTGTTTCTCATGGGCCTCACCAACAGCATCTGGCTGAGTTACGCAGGCTACGCCGTCTTTAAAGCCTCATACATGTTCCTCATCACCATCACAATGTAAGTCAATCAGTTTTGAAGGGATAGTTCACCCCAAAATAGAAATTCTTTCATCATTTACTCTTGATTTCACTGTGAAAAAAGTTAACAACTTAAAATTGTAAGGCAACTTAATGCACACCTTTTTTTTTGAGTTGATGCAACTTTTAACCCAAGTACTGCATTTGACTCGATTTAACTTGAGTCAACTCCGTAATCTCTGCAGCAAGTTGTCTTACTATTTTAAGTTGACTCAAGTGTTTTTTACAGTGTAAGGGAGAGTGGGGACAGTTGAAACACTTTTTGCATTTCCTTCAGTTTCTCAGAGACTGTTTTTTGTGGAAACCCAAAATTTTAATATAATAAACTCACATTTATCAGACACACACTCACATTGTTATAATATTTGTACATACGGTAGTATATGCAGAATTTAAACTTGAACAGACAAAGTCAAATGTTGCAACTGACCCCAAGCAAGCGGACAGTTACAACAACCCATAGAGACAGCTGCAACATTCATTGTAATGTATTGCTAAACAAATCTAAAATATCAGGTTGTTAATTTGTTAAATTGATCATATAAATGCAGACTACTAAAAGAGCAAGCAACAACCATGTTTTGGTCCATTATCAGGCCTACAAAAAAACCTGAACAAAAATATCTTTACTTAAAATCTAGATCATAGGTCTCAAACTCAATTGCTGGAGGGCCGCAGCTCTGGAGTTTTGCTCCAACCCTATTCAAACACAGCTGATTCAAATAATCAAGTTGTTCAAAAGAGTCTTAAACACCTTGAATAGTTGGATCAGCTGTGTTTGATTAGGGTTGGAGCAAAACTGTGCAGAAAATTGCCACCAGGAATTGAATTTGAGACCTATGATCTAGACAGAACCTTTACTAAACTACTTCTTTGAACTTTAAAATGAATTAGTTAATCAAAGAATTCAGTCTTTGAAATTAAATTACATTAAAACTGTAATAAAATTTCAATTGTAAATAATAAAACTAAATGTAATAAAATTAGTATTGTGTTAATATGATAAACTTGTAAATGAATTTTGTAATTGGTAACAGTTGCAACAGCGTGTTGCAACTGTCCCTACTCTGTCAACCATGATTAAACCTCCTGTGCTAGGTATATACAATAGCTTTAACGCTAGCTATACCTATTCAAAGCTAAAACAACAGCGATTTACAAATGAATAATGTTTCACAAAAACAGATTAGACAGTATGAGAAATGTTCATTACATTATAACATTAAAAAAATTACTTTTAACCTCAAAATGAGTATTATACTAAAGAAATGGTCACATATGGCTGATTTCTTTCTGATTGATGGAGGGTCTAACTGAGAATATGTAGTATGAATATCATCACTCTAGCTCATTCCTGAATGGAGGAATAAGGCTTGTTTCAACTGCCCCATGTTGCACCCTCCCCCACTCTACCCTACTGGTTCAAACCTTTATAAATTTCTTTTTTTTTTTCTATTGAACACAAATGAAGATACTCTTTTGGATGATAGAATGATAGAAACCTAACCACTCACTTCTTTAGTATTTGCCTTTTCTTATAGAAAGTCAATGGTTACAGGTTTTACCTTTCTTCAATATCTTATTTTGTGTTCAACAGAATATAGATACATATAAATTAAACCACTTGAGGGTGAATGATTAAATTAAGGGCATCTGGCACCTGGAAGGGCATCCGCTGTGTAAAACATATGCTGAATAAGTTGGAGGTTCATTCCGCTGTGGTGAGCCCTGATAAATAAAGGGTCTAAGCTAAAGGAAATTAATGATATGCTGACAAATTGGTAAACCTAGTGGTTTGAATGATAGTTGTAAAGTATAAAGATGCACAATGACAAAAGTCTTTTAAAGTATCATAATTGATTCTTGTAAATAAGCCTGACAAGATTGAAACGGCTATTTTTCAGTGAGATTTTATCTGCTATTTTTAATGTTTTAATTTGGAGTTTTTTATGTATTTATTATTGAATTATTGGATGCTCATTTCTGTAATATGCTTGATTTTTATATATTTATGACTAACTGAAATTTGACCCCAAATATTTGTGCCTTTTTGTGTAACGTGTATGACAATTAAGCAGATTTAGGCCTGAAATCTGATGGTTTTGAAACTGAAACATTTTGTGCTGCATGAGTTTTTTTTTTCTTGTTTATTTTACAGGGACAATACACTTGTTATTGTTATACAAAGATATTCGATGTTGCATGCATAGGGCATATAGCATAAAGCTAATTTGCAGCCCTCATCCCTGTTTAGGCTTTATATTAAAAAAATAATAAAATAAAAAACAATTAAGAATAAAACACAATACAACAAACATGTACAATATATACAGAACCACAAACATAAAATGCAAGTCAATCTGCATAAAGAGAAATGTAAACATGACCAGCCTGAAAGAATAATACTTAATGCTCACGTTTCTGTAAAGATTTCAACCATTCTTTCAGCTTTACAGAAAAAAACTGGGAGTTCTGATTGTAATTTTAAATGAACAGGCATGAAAAGGAAGACTGACCCACGGCGGTTCTGCATCTGCAGATTCTACAATTCCCACTTACTGACCCTCTAGTCTTCGCCCCATCACTGCTGAATTTATGTACCAACTCACAGACTACTTTAGGGGCAAGACCATGTATACATTTAAACACGTTTTTAAAAACGAAAACTTTTTAAAAAACATCAACATCAAAACATCAAAACATTATATTTTTTTAAGAATTTGACGATGGTGCCATTTTATTGGTTTCTGATCCATTACTTTTAACGTTTGTTTGTAAAGTGACGTTACAGGCCTAACAACTGACTGAGTTGCTTGACCCCAAATTATTGCACAATAAGACATCAGTGATAATATCATAGCATGCACAAACATTTGCGCTGTCTTAAGATATATATATATATATATATATATATATATATATATATAAAATGGTCTTATCATACAAAAACAGTTTAAATTTGTCTTTATAGCCTTAGACATTTTCTTAATATGACAATAGTTTGTAAAATTTATAATCAAAGTGTTTTCTTTTGGGGTTTTTTCCTTTCTGCGGAAGGTTTCAGATAGCGGTGAACCTCTCTATGGAATGCTACGCTCTGACTTTTGGCATTAACACTTTTGTTGCTCTAACACTTCAAACTATACTTACTGCCATCGTGGTGGACAATACAGCTCTGGGACTGGACATTTCAACACAGGTACACCTCACTACACCTGCATATGAAATAACAGAAGATATTCATTTTTTTTTGTTTTAATGACAGACTTTATTGAATCTTTAAAACAGTTAACATGTGCTTGTTTTGCATTATATTATATCTCAGGCTTTAGAGAATACAGAGCTATCTATATATACACTCACCAGCCACTTTATTAGGTACACCTTTTAGTACCGGGTTGGACCCCCTTTTGCCTTCAGAACTGCCTTAATCCTTCGTGGCATAGATTCAACAAGGTACTGGAAATATTCCTTAGAGATTTTGGTCCATATTGACATGATAGCATCACACAGTTGCTGCAGATTTGTCGGCTGTACTTTCATCATGTAAATCTCCTGTTCCACCACATCCCAATGATGCTCTATTGGATTGAGGTGACTGTGGTGGCCATTTGAGTACAGTGAACTCATTGTCATGTTCAAGAAACCAGTCAGAGATTATTCACGCTTTATGACATGGTGTGTTATCCTGCTGGAAGTAGCCATCAGAAGATGGGTACACTGTGGTCATAAAGGGATGGACATGGTCAGCAACAATACTCCGGTAGGCTGTGGTGTTGACACAATGCACAATCGATACAAATGGGCCCAAAGTGTGCCAAGAAAATATCTCCCACACTATTACACCACCAACAACCTAAACGGTTGATACAAGACAGGATGGATCCATGCTTTCATGATGTTGACGCTAAGTTCTTACCCTACCATCCGAATGTCGCAGCAGAAATCGAGACTCATCAGACCAGGCAGCGTTTTTCCAATCTTTTATTGTCCAATTTTGGTGAGCCTGTGTGAATTGTAGCCTCAGTTTTCTGTTCTTAGCTGACAGGAGTGGCACCCGGTGTGGTCTTCTGCAGCTGTAGCCCATCCGCCTAAAGGTTGGACGTGTTGTGTGTTCAGAGATGCTCTTCTGCATGCCTTGGTTGTAACAAGTAGTTATTTGAGTTACTGTTGCCTTCCTATCAGCTTGAACCAGTCTGACCATTCTCCTCTGACCTCATCAACAAGGCATTTGTGCCAACAGAACTGCCTCTCACTGGATATTTCCTCTTTTTCAGACCATTCTCTGTAAACCCTAGAGATGGTTGTGATAAAATAGTAGATCAGCTGTTTCTGAAAACACTCAGACCAGCCTGTCTGGCACTAACAACCATGCCACATTCAAAGTCACTTGAATCACCTTTCTCTTCCATTCTGATGCTCGGTTTAAACTGCAGCAGATCGCTTTGACCATGTCTACATGCCTAAATGCATTGAGTTGCTGCCATGTGATTGGCTGATTAGAAATTGTATGTTAAGGAGCAGTTGGACAGGTGTACCTAATAAAGTGGCCGGTGAGCGTATGTGAGAACAATTGCATGAGTAAGATTATATTTCATTTTCTCCCTCTAGTTTCTTGTATACGGAGGCTACTACAGCATAATCTCTGTACTGTTCCTCGTCCAAGGGCTTTACACTGTTTGTAAGCATTTCTGCACGTCTACAGTTACAAACACAGCGGCGCTCTCTGCCATCAAGGAGGATCAACAGAAATCAGACACAAGTGGAAAACAGGAAACACAATCATCATCATCATCATCATCATCATCACAAAACAAAGAACAATCAGCACTACAGGCTTACTCTGAAACTGCACTGTAGTAGGTTGTTGTATGTTGCATAATATAGGTATGATTATTTATTCATTCAGTAAAACACCTTCATGAACTCGTTTGTTCTGTTTCCTGTTTACATTTTAAAAGAAGCACATTTTTAACCAACCGATGAAATAAAACAGTAAGATTGTTGCATGTAAACTAGCTAGCATGCTAACGTTGCGTCTAAGAAATAAATATGACATGTTTGTCTTTCTTGCGAACAGAAGCAGAAAGCGAAACCGCTACCCAGGACGTCATTTCTGTAATATAACACCGGAAGTTTTTTTAATAGGGCGCTAGGAATAGCGGAAGTGACGTTACCATTTGAAATCTGGGATTTGCAGTCGAACAGCCTTTTTTCAAATAACATTGCAAGTGTTCATATTTATCCACATTACTGTACTGCTTTTGTTTTGTATGACTATGCAGTAATCGTTACAGTTATGTTTTTATAAGCGAACAGCACAGTGCAATGTAAAACAATATAGATGTTGTTAAATCTTATAAAATACGTTGTATGAATGAATGCTGAAGTAGACACATTCTAATTATGTCCCTCTGTTAATAAAATAAGCAGGTGGGCCTTACAAGTGCAGAGGTGTTATAATATATATATAGCCTTACTTTAATAAATATTTGGAGATGTTATTTTCCTTAAAAGAATAGACTTTCTTTAGGCAAAAGCGCTAAGAGGGAAGAGCGCGTTCAGCGGCTGAAAACTACATTTCCCATGATTCCGCGGCGCAGAGTTGCGTAACATTTGGAACGTCTTCCAGGAGAAACTCTGCGGCCCAGACGATTTGGCTGAAACATCAAACACCTCGATTCTGAATGACACAAAATCCCACAGAGTTGCATATACTCGTCCGTAACGAGAGAATAGTCGACCGCGAACACTCGGAGGCTGGCTGTGAACGAGATTCAGGGTGGATTTGAGAACGCAAGATCGCGAGGGCCTATCAAATATGTCCTCTTCCTCGCAGGCATCTTCCAGGCGGCAGTGGTGCTACCTCTGCGACCTGCCGAAGATGCCGTGGGCCATGATCTGGGACTTTAGCGAGGCGGTGTGCAGAGGCTGCGTCAACTACGAGGGCGCGGACCGAATAGAGCTGCTCATCGACACCGCGCGGCAGCTCAAGCGGACACATGTGATGCAGGACGGCAGGTCTCCGGGTCCGCAGCCTGGCGGTAAACACGGTCCCGCGGGTAAGGAGGGTCCTATGGAGGCCGGCAGACCGCCCTCCGAGCGATATGAACGGGGAAGGGGCGAGTATGTGTCCGCCAGGTTGCCCAACGGGCTGCCCAGATTGGAAGACGGAGGTCCGCCCGAAGTTAGCAGGCAAAGCCCTACTGCTAGGAGGACTTTGGTGGGGGCTGTGCCACCCAATTTGATGGCCCAAGGGCTCGTGGGAGCCCCTCACGGCCTGCTGACCGCAATGCCCCTGAATCCCCGAGCTGGCAGTGCCGCCTTGACCATTCCTGCCCCCATGCTGAATGAAATCAGCAAAAGACAGGCCATGAGCATGGGGATGAACGTGAGTGTGGCGTCTTTCATGGGCCCTGAGTTCGAAAAGGAGCTCAAGGAGAAGCAGAGGAACGCTGAAGCTCTGGCTGAGCTCTCTGAAAGCGTGCGCAACCGGGCAGACGACTGGGCAGGCCGCCCTAAACTCATGCGGGATGCCCTGCACACCCTGTCTGGCTGCACCCCATTCAATGTCCGCTTCAAGAAGGACCACGGCCTGGTGGGGAGGGTTTTTGCAGTCGACGCCAAGCTGATGGTGGAGTTTGAGCTGAAGGTCTTCATCGAGTACCCGTGCGGCTCTGGTAATGTGTTCGCCAGCATACTGGCACTGGTCAAGCATATGTTCCATGACTCTCAGAAAGACACCGGCAAGGTCATTAATTCAGGCTACAAGTATGTTGAGTATGAGAAAAGGCATGGCACCGGTGACTGGCGCCTCTTGTCGGAGCTCCTCAGCGATGCAGTGCGGGCATTTAAAGAAATGCCGGCCCAAGATGCCCTCCCACAGCCGTACCTGGATGCCAGCTGCTCCATGCTGCCCACTGCTCTCTGCCACATCGGCCGCCCTACACAACCCAGGGTACGCAGACGCAAAGCCTCACCTGACCCGGATGGCACAGAGAGGATGACCTCTGAGGAGCTGCGGCAGCACTGGCCACTCAGTGCATATCCTGGCATTCCTGGGCACATGCCAGCCGCCTCACTAGCCAGCGCAGGACAGCCTCCAGAGGGCCACGGTAGTGACCCGTCACCCATCACAGCGCTCATGAGTGTGGCTGACAATGTTGGCACTGCCTCCTCTAAAGATGGCCCAGGTGGCAGCGGGCACTCTGCCAATGCAGGCCGGCAGAACAGCACCAGTCCTTCACCTGGTGGTGGTCAGCGGAGACTGGCATCCCGAAACGGAGAACCGTCCGCTGGCAGTAGCACAGGAGGCCCAGCCACCGTCACTGACCAGAGTGCAGTTATGGGGGGTGAAGGTTCGTCTGGAGGTGGCGGTGCCCCTCTGTGCTGCACCATATGCCAGGAGCGTCTGGAGGACACCCACTTCGTCCAGTGTCCATCAGTGGCCGGGCACAAGTTCTGCTTCCCCTGCACCCGGGACTTCATCCGCAGACAGGGCCCAGGGAGTGAGGTGTACTGCCCCAGCGGAGAGAAGTGCCCTCTTGTGGGCTCCAACGTGCCCTGGGCCTTCATGCAGGGCGAGATCTCCACAATCCTGGCCGGTGATGTGAAGGTGAAGAAGGAAAGAGACCCCTAACGCCAGCAGCAGGTTTGACTTTATGGCTTTATTCCTAAAGCATGCATGAACATTAATTGGGAGAAATGCTGAACATTTATATTTCCAATTAAAAGTCAACATTCATTTGTTCCACAACACTGATGAGGATAAATGTAGCAGCAAATCCTAGATTTACATTTAACATTCAATCCAAAGTGAAATAAGAACATTAAAAACAAACAAATATGACGAGAGAACAACATGCAAATAATTTGACAATTACTAGATAGATAAGATATAAAAGAGAAAGAAGAGAGAGAGAGAAAGATATTTTAGGTCATTTTGGGTTTAAAAGTGTATATAAAATGGAAATAGACAATTGAAAAGCGATGGCTAGTTTTAGAAGATCAAAGTAAATAGTGAATAGTAAAAAGTGAATAAATAAAAATATAAAGTAGCTTAAAAATAGCAAACGAGAGAAAATACTGTAGATAAAAGTGTTGGTATTATAAAGGCAGAGTAGTGTTTTATGCCAAATAAACAGAAGATAAAACAGAATATAAAGATTAAGAGTTAAAATTTAAATAGAGTAAAACGTGGAATCAGAGTGTAATTGTTGGTCAAGTATGCCAAAAAATCTTACGTCTTTAGCTCATATAAACATCCTATTAGAATGATTTCTGAAGCATCTGAATGATCACATACAAAATAAAAGTTTGTATTTACATATTATGTGTGTATCGTGTGTGTGTGTGTGT
>CAIGQZ010032997.1:5355865-5370813 GCA_903798205.1 Danio tinwini
CTTCTAGTACAGGAACCAATCATTGATCGCTAATAGCGAATAAAGCCCGCCTTCTAGTACAGGAGCCAATCATTGATCGCTATATGGCGAATAAAGCCCGCTTTCTAGTACAGGAGCCAATTATTGATCGCTATATGGCGAATAAAGCCTGCCTTTTAGTACAGGAGCCAATCATTGATTGATATATGGTGAATAAAGCCTGCCTTCTAGTACAGGAGCCAATTATTAATCGCTATATAGCAAATAAAGCCTGCCTTCTAGTACAGGAACCAATCATTGATCGCTAATAGCGAATAAAGCCTGCCTTCTAGTACAGGAGCCAATCATTGATCGCTATATGGCGAAAAAAGCCCGCCAACTAGTACAGGAGCCAATCATCGATTGCTATATGGCGAATAAAGCCCGCCTTCTAGTACAGGAGCCAATCATCGTTCGCTATAGACTGACTATGCTCCGGGGGAGGAGCTCGGACCAGATGTAAGTTTCTGCAGATTTGTGTGGTTTGGACATTTAGAAATGAAAACTAAAGACACAGTTGTTGTAATTTTATTGGTGATTCTAAATATGAAATTCAATCGTAAGCTTGGCACGCAATTTTGGAGAATTTTATGTTTCCCCATTCAGACAAAATGCCCGAGCACACTGCCCAAGAGATGTTTCAAAGATGGCCGCTGAGTGAAATGACTTGCCTTAAAGGGACTTTGGTTTTACACAGCGGATGCCCTTTCAGCTGCAACCCAGTACTGGGAAACATCTATACACAACTCCTTCGCACTTATACACTACGGCCAATTTAGTTTATTCAATTCACCTGTACCGCATGTGTTTGGACTGTAGGGTAAACCGGAGCATCCGGAGGAAACCCATGCAAACATGGGGAGAACGTGCAAACTCCACACAGAAATGCCAATTGGCCTAGCCAGGACTCGAATCAGCGACATTCTTGCTGTAAGGTGACAGTGCTAACCACTGAGCCACTGTGTCACCCTTCATTCATTTCAGTGATGCAAAATATATTTTAGATGTGCAGAACTTTAAACCAAAAAGGTTTGTTTTAATGTCATTCAGTATTAGGGCTGTGTGATATTTTTGGGAAAAATATCTAGTTGTGAAATTTTTTTTCATTTATTTATGTTTGTTTTTTTTGGACGGATATTGCGATTTCAATTTGATTTGGGATTAAATTTTGTAGTCAAGCTTCAGCTCAGTAATCTGTATTAGAGATCTGTGCGGGACTGAAATTTTAATTCCGCTGTATATTCAGCCTTCGTTTACCCGTTGCCCACCCCCGCCCCATTTTTTATCAGACCATTCCCGCTAAATTTAGACCTGGTTTTCAAAATCTCACGTTAAAATTGGGTACTACCAAAAGAAAGAAAGAAATAACAGATAAAAGTGTAGGTTGTGCAAGGATTGTAGGCTAAGTGTCAGTTTTGTTTGCCCCTTTGTGATGAGACATGAGTGCCGCGTGACATGCAGTTAGGTTTGTGGATACTCCAAAGTCAGATTTACTAACATATCCGCTCAATATATTTGCCAACTACCGATTGTGTTTCATATATCAGCATTATTTCTATACACGTAGCAGGTACATATTGGGCCAAGGAAGAATGTATAGCGATTAAATATGCCCTCCAAAAAAAACACAAGCGACACACAGCCATACCTGCCAACACTCCCGTTTTTTCCGGGAGTCTCCCGTATTTCAACCCCTTCCCCCGGTCCTCAGGTGATTGGTACAATCTGGTAACACCCCATTCACACGGGGCTTCAGCATCAACGCTTGACAGAGGGCGTGTCTGAAGTTGGGGCTGACGCAATCGTCATAGCAGCGTCAGCCAATGAATTTAGCCAGCAATTGGCTACTGTCTGAGCTGGTGTATTTGCATACAGCGATCTGATTGGCTGGCGCTTCCGTCGGTGCTTGAAAAGTTGAGAAAGTCCCAACTTCTGCAGCGATCAACGCTACTGAAGCGGCGCCGACAGATTCACAATGCAGTTCAACAACGCCAGACGTCACCCATTCAAGTGAATGGGAAGCGTTGAAGCTGACGCCCCCTGTGAAAGGGGTGTAACACCGCCGGATCGCCGACAGACCAGGCACCCCTTCTAGTCGCTCTGCTCACCCCCCTAACATCCCCCTCTCCCGGATTTTCAGAGACAAATGTTGGGTATGCACACAGCACGGCGCTCTCTCTCATTCACTCACACATACACACGCGCACACAGAGAGCACCACGGCGGATGCACACTCACATTCACATTTAGGTGCTTTATTGGCATGACGAATAACTACATTTGTATTGCCAAAGCAGTGCAGTGTTGCTGCGTACAAACAAGACAGTGTAAAAAGAGCAGTACTCTCTCTCATTCTCCCACACACACAGCACTACGGCAGATGCTCACACTCTCTCTTGGGAGCGCTATAATGTTAGACCGCCTGCTCCCGTTCTCGACCGATACCTTGTTTTATTTAGAAAAATGTATTCCCGCGCCGCAAGAAAACTGGTCGGGTCCCGGGGCAGACCTCTATCGTAGCTTCTTACTGCTAAAATGCAGTGAGTGTTAATTTTTCTCTACACTCTCAGAAATAAAGGTACGAGAGTTGTCACTGGGGTGGTACCTTTTCAAAAGGTACAAATTTGTACCTAAAAGGTCCATATTACTACTTCAAGGGTACATATTGGTACCTAAAAAGTACAAAAGTGTTCCTCTTAGAATTTGTAGGTACTAATATATACTTTTGAGGTACCAATATGGGACTCTTCAAGTACAAATGTGTACCTTTTAAAAAGGTACCACCCCAGTGACAGCTCGCGTATACCTTTATTTCTGAGAGTGTAGGGCAAACAGTAAACACAAATCAAATGACCTTACCTTACTGTAAACATGTTGAACTCAAATAAGGGAGATAGTGTAGCTTATTATACAAACAAATAATAATAATTATAAAAATACAGAACACTCAGTAAAACTAACATGACTGAAATTATACTTTGCTGTTGCTTGCTACTAGATTGAGTGTCACTGGGAATACTGTCAGCTAACTTTTTAAGACACTCATCACTTAATTGTGCTCACTCAATTGCTAGTAAAACTATCATGCATTTGCTCTGGGCAGGGGAAATGAAATAAAACAAATATATTTCCTATCGCAGGCCCTTGCGATCAGCTAGATGCAACGTTTCGAATTGCGATTCGATTTCGATATTAAGTATAGTTAATAATATTTAAACATACGACAATTTTGCTGTGAGGTTTTTAGTTACATTTTTAATAAATTAGTTGGCCTACATGGAATCTGCACATGCAGAAATCCACCCATTTCCCCTGATGTTTAGCCCATCGCTGCTTTTTATTTACTTGAGTAAATGTGTGTAAATTTATATTTATTCAGTTTTTAAATTAATGTTAGTAATATTATTGACTAATATGAAAATGGTCATTTGATTTAGCTACAATACAGTTTGTAAAGTCATATTTTCTGTCTTTCATAGATATATGACAGACTTGCTTTGTTTACCAAATAAGTGGATCTAGATGGATTTGCATTCTAAACATTAAAAAAAAGTTAAAAAATATATTATTTTTATTTATTATTATATTTTATTTCTTAAATTTGTACAAAATTCTCTGCAGAAATGGCAAAAAAAGTCCGCAGATTCTGTCTGGTCCTACAAATGAGTCATTTAACATGGTTCGTTATTATCACATTTTATTTTATTTTATTGCATTTTGTGTTCATAAACAAACTAGCTTACCCAGATCTTTGATAACCCGCTGGTAAAACATTTGTACAGTAGTTGAAATCTGGTGCAGTCTGACCTAATTAAAGGTGGAGCTGAACTGGACTTTGAAATGATCCTTATGAAATTGTGATTATGTGTAAAGTGTACTGGGGGGTTTTGTACTGGAGACTCTGAAAGCGTTCAAGGTTAGAATATGTTTGCTTTCTCAGTTTATCTGCTGTGTTTGTGTGGGGAAAAGGACATGATTTCAAATCTATTTACAGCATTGTCAGATGCGTTTTACACATGTTTGTGCTTTTTTAGATTTTATAAAATTTCCGTTAGCTTAGAGCAGGGGTGTCTAAACATGGTCTTGAAGGGCCGGTGTCCTGCTGAGTTTAGCTCCAACTTGGTTCAACACACCTGCCAGGAAGTTTCTATTATATCAAGTAAGAGCTTGATTCGCTGGTTCAGGTGTCTATGATTAGAGTTGGAGCTAAACTCTCCAGGACACCGACCCTCCAGGACCAAGTTTGGACACTCCTGGCTTAGAGGGTAGGTTATTTGAAGTTAAGTTTTGAAATGGTCATTGGAAAAAATTATTTTAATTTAGAAATTGTCTTCCCTAACCTGATTTCACTAAGTAGGACATGTTCCTGGACTTACATCTATGTTGATCCAATCAGAATGAAGGGATATGTTTACAGTTTATGTTAGATTTAGGCTTACGGTTAGGTTTATGCACTTCTACATGATTATTATTCAGATATTATTCTTCTTTGTGGAAATAATTTACAGTTATGGTTGGGTTTAGGGGTAGGGAATAGGTATGGATTACATTTTACAGCAAAAAATGATGTTCCAGGATCAACAGTTAATCCAGGATCACATCATATTTGGCAAAATCATGACATGCTTGAGTGTCAATCGATTAGCTGCCATGAGTTAATTCGGGATTAATCACAACTAAATTACACATTTTATCTGTTCTAAATGTAGCTTAAATTTATATGATGTTTCCTTTAAAACTGCATAACAACTTCAGGGACTTAAAGTAACACAAAAAATGAACACAAAACAAGTTACTCTGAATAATGCTGGAAAAAAGCAGACATTGGCAACAAAAACATACTGTGGAAGTCAATGGCTGCTGCTTTCCAACATTCTTATAAGTATCTTTGTGTTAAACAGGAGAAAGAAAATCAAACAGGTTTTGAGTAAATGATGGCAGAGTTTACTTTTTTTGGGGAGTGAGCTTTCTCTTTAAACAATGTTAGATTTACAATTATTTTCAAAGTTAACATCTGGTGTAGCTGCTAATATAGTGATCATTTTTTTTGTGTGAAGGCCTAAAATAGACCTTTGATTGTCCGCCAACTTGATTTGACCAAGTAGGACATGTTCCTGGATTAACATCTATGTTGATCCTGGAACAACATTCCAATCAGCCAATCAGAATGAAGGGATATGTTTACAGTTTATGTTAGATTTAGGCTTATAGTTAGGTTTATGCACTTCTACATTATTGTTATCCAAATGTTTTTCCCCTCTTATTTTGCAAATAATTAACAGTTATGGTTGGGTTTGGGAGTAGGGAATAGGTGTAAATAGATAGATTTTGTGCAGCATAGATGTTGTACTTGGCAAATCAATGACGTGTGTCTTGGTGTACTAAAATGACTAACTGAAGTACATGAGCATATTTTAATATTATTAATAATTCAATAAGAGAAAACATGAAATCAAAATGACCAAGCACAACGAAATTTCTAAAGAAAAGTTCAAATTAAAGTAAAACTAACGCCAGTCAAACTGCATTTTGTCAATGTATGTCTTTGCTGTTATGCCACTCGTTGTCCAGCAGATGGAGATATTCTACCATATTGCACTAGAACAGGGTGCCCAAACTTTGAAGGGCCAAAAAGCAAACTTGATTGAAGCTGGCCTGAGGTAAATATTGTTGCCATGGGTAATTTTCTCATTTATTTAATAATAATGAAAATTAACTGGAAACCATTGCTTTAACTAATACAGCATATTTTATAATGAACTTATTACACAGGGTTCATACAGTCCTGGAAATCATGGAAAAGTCATGACATTTAAAAAAGGCATTTTCCAGGCCTGGAAAAGTTTTGGAAAAACAAATAAACCTAAAATGTTTTGGAAAAGTCATGAAAATGTGTTTAACAATTGTCTGTGTACTTGAATATATTTTAGATGAACTTAACTTGACACTATTTAATGGGTAAACTTCAAAAACATAAAATGGGTAAAATAAGCAATAACTTAAAAAAAAAATCAAAAACTATTTTAGCTTCGCCTCTCTTTCACTCGCTTTCACCGTAATTCAAGATGCATTTTGAGGGTTGTGTCCAGAAACAATATCTAACTGCAGAAGATGGGTGCTAAAGGCTAATTTGCACTAATCTTAAGTCTTGTGAAAATGCAAGCCAACATTATAAAATGTTCATGCAGACAACAAGATACTTCCTAAAAAACTATTGTACAGATATAAAATAAATATAAACTACATGGATTGTCACATATTTTTTGATATGCTGTAATAAATTTGAACGTGCATTTTTTCTTATTTACCACGTGTATGTATACATTACATGAAACACGAAACAAGATCATGAATATTTACCTTAAAGTTTTGGAAAAGTCGTGGAATTTTAGTAGTAAAATGTGTATGAACCCTGATTACAGTAAAAACAAAAACTCATTTATAACAGTAGGCTTTACACTAGTTTTTGCCTTGATTTGCTCACCGATGTCTTCTGCGTAGTTCTCTGTCCGTCCAGTGATATTATTTACTGCACATTTTAAAATATCTGATTCATTTACAGCATTTAATTGAAACATTTCATTTCAGTGTGCTTTTTAGCTCAGCAATAAAACAAACTAAAAAGGTCACGTCAAATTAGAAATGACTATCTCTTTTAAAGGCATTCACTTCCAACCCTCTCCATCCTTCTCACTCTCCTCTTAGATGGGATGGTGGGCCAAATTATACGTTACAATAGGCCAACAGGCCCTACTTTGGCCGTCTCTGCGCTAGAATTTGTGAAAAAATCACAAATACAAAATTTTTCAAACGCTCTTGTATAAAATGTATAATTTCTAATTACAATTTTTAAAAATTGTTCAAATATGCAACCTCCAAAGAACGTGAGCAATTCTAAAATAGATGTTATAATAGAACAGAATCAAAATATAATTGTCAGTATCATCATAATTATTGACCAAATGATTGTTTGCCATAATGTTATTATTGCAAAAAAAGAAGTGTTGATTGCTACAATTTTTATTAAATGTGCAGAATAATATATTGCTAAAAAAATAAATAAACACTTAAACAACATAGTGTAACTCCAAGTGTTCCCTTTATTTCTTTGAGCACTACTGTAAAACGTTTCACTTGGTTAAACTTACAAACTCAAGCTGCCTTGAAAATGTGAGTCAGCTCAACTTAGATTAACTGCAAAATTTTTTCTGTGGACGCAAGTTAAGGTGTTTCAACTGTACCCATGTCTCAAATCAGCTAACCTTATACACTGTAAAACTCAAAAAGTTAAGGTAACTCCAACCATTTGAGGAAACTGATTGCAACAAACCATTTAGGTTCAAAAACTAATCCTAATGAGTACTGTGAACTTAATCCATTTGAGTAAATGAAGCACAGAAAAACCCAATAAATAAAGAGAACTCAAACCAACTGAGTACTGTAAAACCCAATAGGTTAAGGCAACTCAAACCATTTGAGGAAACCGATTGCTACAAACCATTTAGGTTCAAAAACTAATCCTAATGAGTACTGTGAACTTAATCCATTTGAGTAAATGAAGCAATTTGAGCACAGTAAAACCCAATAAATGAAGAGAACTCAAACCAACTGAGTACTGTAAAACCCAATAAGTTAAAGCAACTCAAACCATTTGAGAAAAACCGATTGCTACAAACCAATTGAGTGAAATAACTAATCTATAAGAGTACTGTAAACTTACTCCGTTTAAGCTGAAGTAATGAGGTATTTAATTAACTAATTACCTTTAACACTGAGTTCAAAACTCTTCAAATGAGTAGAATTAACTTTCAGTAAATTTTGAGTTAACTACACTCATTTAATTTGATAAAGTTGACTGCTTGGTTTTACAGTGTACTAAAAACCACAAAAATAGGGAAGAAATCTGCTTCATATTTTAGTGGAAACCACAATACATTTTTACATCTAGGATTTTTTTTTTCATGATTAATAGAAATTTCGAAATAAAAAAATATTGCTGCTAATTTTTATAGTCATCTCAACAACAAAAATATTAAGTTAAAGTTTGTAGAACTTAAAACCCTGATTAACTTATTAAAATAAGTTAAAGCAACGCAAAAATATTTGTTGTCTTGACTTTTTGTCATTTTATTTTTTACAGTGCAGTGGCAGGTAATTTTGTGCACTTTCCTTGTTTTAACAGCTCGTCGGCTGAAATCTTCCTGCCTGCTCTCTGCATGTTATTTGGAGGCTTCCATGTGAATTCTGCGTGTTTTAGACTCTAATTAATGACTCGCTGCTGTTTGCCTCCTCAAAAGCCTTAAGACACGTTTCTAATATTCTGCTTCCTCCATTAGCGTCACCCATTAAGACTATTGTTATCCAATTATAGAGGTGTTAATGAACGATGCGCCGCTGCATTGGCATGAGAAGCGCGGAAACAGCGGGAGGATGTTCAGATGTGTGTTCGCCAATACACCATCTCAAGACATCGCAGGATTACCAAGAAGAAAAGCGTGCCAAACACAGAGATGCGTCTAAAAGTTCGCAATATATATGGCTTTTTGTACTTTGATCAAGTGCAGTAGGCCTTCACGCACAATTGAATTAGCCCACGGACATATAGCCTACTGGCATTTCTTATAGGGAAATATATCTCATTGCAAACAGGGTGTGATACAGACTAACTGCTAATCAAAGAGCTAATAAATTCTGATCATTTTAACTATGATCTTTTTTTGATGGTGTGATGTGGGAACAGCCCATGACGTTGCTCGGGACTCTCCTAATCCTGTAGACCCCCCGCCAATTGATCAATTACATCTCCATTCATTAGCCATTAGGAAATGCATTGCCATTGTAATGTTCCTGTCTGCGCCTAACAACAGATGTGTATTCACATACTACAGTCGCGCATGTTCACGGATCATTTCAAGCCAGAAAAATTTTAGCTATAGGCATGTTCAGTTCGCACACAGAAAATGGAGCAAAATTCGAATCTGGTTGTGCAGAAACAAAGATGCACCTCAAACTCGCAAATAAAAGCAGCTGCTTAAAGATTCGACTTTTAAAAGAGTATATTAAAACGACGGCAATGTACAAGTAAAATAAAGAGAAACATTTGTAGGCAATAAGAAAAACGTTTCAAATTTGCGCCTAATTTTAATCATATTCCGCCAATTTTAATCAGTTGCTTAGTATTGATTTGTCTGCTTAGTTCTTCAAGAAACACACCATGTTCTCAAGATTTAAAACAATCTCTTGAGTATTAATCACCATCCTTCACGTTCTGTGACCGTCGTGAAAGTGATAGCCGAGGGGATTTAACAACTTTTTTTAACTGGCACCTCAGATTACTGATGTGCACCCCCAGCGTGATGAGTTTAAGCCCTGATGAGCTTATACCACCCTGAACACATCACTGATGACAGAAGCCATTAGGCCTAAATGATTGACTGATGGTGTTTTACGACCATGAAAAAGCAGAACTGTACGCATGCCTTATAGGCTACCCGAAAAAATAATCAAAAATTTAACTAGACATCCATCCATCCATCTATCTATCTAGGAACAGCCAAAAACTAGGCTAGTCGTCAAATGCAAGTAGCCTATGAATGACTGATTATGTATTTGATGACAAATCTAGGTTTATGTATATTTTTATATCACTGACAGCCCAAATTTAGCCTCGTTTTAGCCAAGCTTAAATTTGACGTCTAAAATTCCTAGGTGGGGTTGTTGGAATCCAATGTTTGGGTCAACTATGGACAAACTCAACAGTTGAGTTAAAAAGTGTAATTTATATTTATTTAACAACATTAAAGTCCACATCTGACTGGGTTTGTGGGTTAACATTGGGTTAAAACAACCCAGCATTTTGTTGTGTGTATCGTCTGACTTACAATAGAGGTCCCAACATCTTCACTCCGTTCAATTTCATTGACCTGGAGTTGTCTGGGATGACAATTGGAATGGACGTGTCGGCCGGCCAATATACAGAACAGCAGGGGGCAAGAGAGACCTTTAGGGACGCCTTCCTGAGTCCCGGGGCCCGTATTGGGCGGTCCCTTACCTGCGCGTGTTTAAAGCCTGAGGTGAGGCTTTCCTACATTACTCACCGCACAGAGCTGACACGGGCTCCACAGCTTCACTTTGGACTTCTCAGGATTATACTTGAAAATGTTTACGGGTCACCAAAGTGAACTATGAGTTAACTAATCATGAGAAAACAACTCATTGATCCACGGGACTGAAGATAACAGAAGAGCCTGACTTTCTAAACTTTTTATAGTTCATATTACGTGGAATTACCAAAGTTTCTCGTCTTGTGGGACGTTTGTGTTTATTTGGTTTTTTTTTAAACAAAATCTCTATAACAACTAGAGGGCATTTTAGTACACGGTTAGTTGTTTGTCACTATCCCGTTTCTTACGAGTTACAACTTTATTTGGGGATGTTGAGCTCCGTGAAGATGGAATCTCATGAAATTCCGGAGTGGAATCCTTTCTACAGTGAGGCAAATGAGGTAAGCTGTGAAAAGTCTTTAAAATAGTTTTATATAACTAATAAAATACATATTTTTATTCATAGATAGATAGATAGATAGATAGATAGATAGATAGATAGATAGATAGATAGATAGATAGATAGATAGATAGATAGATAGATAGATAGATAGATAGATAGATAGATAGATAGATAGATAGAAAATAAAATGCGACATTTAAGCGTTTATAATTATAATTTAAATATTATTCATTGATATAATATGTACATGTTGTTGCAGTTGAATAATGGGATATATAGTTTTTAAAAGTCGACATTTCGCTTTTAATTATAGCCAATTTCGTTTTGATTTCACGTTAGAGTTTTGTGCATTTGTTTTACACGTCACCAGATCCAACACAAACTGTTCTTTGGGAATGTACGAAATAGATACCCGAGGCCTAATAGTTAATTGATACATTTTCTTTTCGAGTTTACGCAATAGATAATATTTTATTGATTAAGCCGCATAAGGGTGTTATTTTCTCAACTTTACGTCTGCGCATTTACATTTAAATAGTTTTTGCTGTGCAAAGCTCAGTGGTCCCCCGCTTACACAACACCAAATTTATATTATTGTTAGTCTATATTGTATTTGTTTATTAGTATTGTAAATTAAGTAAATTAGTATTTATTTATTAGTATATAGTTTTGTTTTATTTCAAGACTTATTCGAAGATTGCAAATGAGTTTTAAATAGATCGAGCCTCAGAACTTTTAACTAATAATTACTTTTATGTGTAAAACGAAATAAAAAGAAATACACTTATAGACAATTTACAACATAACAAAGTTAGACTTTGCTATAAAAAAATGGCCTCATTAAAAATATTTTTATTACAAAATTGTTTATGAGTTGATGACAAACTGAATGCAAAACATTAATCTCCTGTGTGTTATTTTCTTTCAGATGTACTCCTCTCCGAGCGCCATGAACTCAGTGAGTAGCTTGAACAGCTACATAAATCTCAACTCGGGCTGCTCCACATCCAGCATGAATATGGGCTATCCCAGCGCAGGTCTCAACAGCAGCCCATTATCCAGCATGGGTGGAGGCCCCAACCACATGAGCCTGTCCCCCGTAGGCTCCTCTCTGAACCCCAGCTCTCTGACTCAGCTGGGCTCTTCTGCCTCCTCGCTGGGTCCCCTCTCGCATTACCAAAGCATGGGTCAGCCTATGTCCCAGATCAGCTACCCCTCTCCTACCTCACTTAACCGGACTAAGGAGATGCCAAAGCCCTACCGTCGCTCGCTAACCCATGCCAAGCCACCATACTCCTACATCTCCCTCATCACCATGGCCATTCAGCAGTCACAAAGCAAAATGCTCACCCTCAACGAAATCTACCAGTGGATCATGGATCTGTTCCCGTATTACCGTGAAAACCAGCAGCGCTGGCAGAACTCCATCCGCCACTCTCTATCCTTCAACGATTGCTTCGTCAAAGTGGCACGTTCGCCCGACAAGCCTGGGAAAGGCTCCTACTGGGCGCTGCATCCCAATTCTGGCAACATGTTTGAGAACGGCTGCTACCTCCGGCGCCAGAAGCGCTTTAAAATTGAGGAAAAAGCTGGGAAAAAAAGCTCGTCAAAATCTCAGGATGGCAGCAACACTAAGGGCACCCACGGCAGTGAGGGGATGCAGGAGGAGCACAGTCCTACCACCGGCTCTGATGGGGCTGAATCCGCCCATTCCGACAGCTCCCTTGCTGGATCCGCCTCAGAGGAGCAGCAGAGGAGCCTAGTGCAGCTGGATTGCCCATCGCAAACCCCAAATCTTTCACACAGCTCTCCAGTGCCGATCCCATCGTCAGTGTCCTCTTCAATGCCCCCATCCAGCTCACACCTGCACTCTCAGGGAATGGGCAACAGCCCTCACCTGCTGGGCAGCCCCATGCACCACCTGGATCTGCAGAACGACCCGCTGAAGTCAATGGACCCCCACTTCAATTTCAACCATCCGTTCTCCATCACCAATCTCATGTCCAACGAGCAGAAGATGGACCTCAAGTCGTACCAGGATCAAGTGATGGCTTACAACAGCTACGCCACGTCTTCTCCCGTGGCAGCCAAACAGATCTATGACAGTGCAGGTCCGTCCGCCATTGACTCTGGTGCCTACTACCAGACCCTCTACAGCAGGTCTGTCCTCAATGCATCCTAATGTGTTTACCAGCCAGTTGAACTCTACAGACTGTTAATGGCAGGACATCTTCAACACGAAGCTTGCTTTGGCCTCAATAACTTTGGTTCCTGCGCTCTTAAAATTAAAGGTTCTAAAAGGGGGTTTTGCAGAGATGCCAGTGATAGTTCCTCACAACTATTCTTTCAAAAATGTAAAGACCCTTGAGTCTTTTGTGGAATTTAAAGGTGATGTTGGAAGTTCTTTATTATATTGAAGAACATTTACCTTTAAGAGTGTTCTGAGAAATAAAAATGCTTCAAGGATTTTTCCTAAAAAAATGCTAATGCTATTTTCCAGAATCTAATTTAATGATCATATATTCAGGAACTAAATGTTTAGTTTCGGATGTAACAGGAAGATGTATGCAAATGATGCCATGTGTATATATTGTTTTGGGGAAGCAGGAGTCAGGCATTTATTTATGAAGGGAAGAATTTAATATATCTTGTATGATTTTGTGTTGTGAAGTTACGTAAACAATGTGATAATAAGAGGACGTTAGCATGATTGCGGAAGCGTTTGAGTTCAGGTTACTGCTGTGAGCAGGTGTTACTGTGTTACAGGGAAACTCTCCTGTTTTGTGTTACAGCATAACGCGTGTTCAGCTCAAGAGCACTAACATACAGTGTGCTTGGAAGGAGAGTGTGTATCATTTTGCTTGTCCTTTTGAGAAGCTGAAGAAATTACGTTTTTTTTTTTACTCTTGACCATGAAGTTGTTTTTTTTTTTTGTATATTCTAAAGATATTTGTGTTAAGTATATATATATATAAAAGTTTGACAAAGACTGTGGTAAATCCAGCTGTTTGTTTTCCAGACTTCCCGTTTTAGAAATACTGTTATTCCAGTTTGCTACAGTACATGGTCAGCTTAGTCTGTTAGTAAGATCAGCAGACAATGCACTGGGCCATTTCCATACAATACTTTGCACTAGTGACCTCTCTGTTCTTCACTGCTGGGGAGGGGGGAGATCATTTTGTTACAACAAAAAAGCTTTGTAACTACCTTTATCAGACAATTACACAGACCCTAATGAAATTGCCATGATGTATTTTTGTATGATGTCGTCATTTTAAAAATATCCTTCAGCAGTTTTAATAAAAAAAAAACTTTGTCTCAAGCTATTATGTCATAAAATATTTTCTTGTGTTTTTTTTTTTTTTACTGAATTTTGTAAGCAAGCAGGTCAGAATTAATGTTCTTGTTTGGTGTTATTTAAACAACTTTTTAGACATTTGGGTTAAATGATAAATATCTTATATTTAGCTTATTTATATATAAGATTTATATTCTCTATATCTAGCTTTATTAGGCTGATCATTTTATGGTATGTTCTCTTAATGTTTATTGTGTTCTTTTATTATTAAAAAAGTCTCAAATATGCTTGGTGTTCATTTTAATTTGCTAAAATATAAACGTGACACCAGTGGTAATATCTCAATTGTGTTTTTTTCAAGTAAAACTCCATAATAAATCTCTCCTCGGTAAAAATATCTTTTATTTAACATTTTTTGTTGTTGTTTTAAAAGTTTGGGTGTCATTTTCTCATCCTTTTTATCAGCTGTTGAGGTAATATAACACTAATTTATTTAATGATGAACACAAATGCCAGAAATTTTAATTTGTTGGGTTGTTATTTAAATAATAATAAATGCACTGCTGGAGAATAATATAGAGTTATAATATTCAGCTTGGTAACAGTTTTGTATATTTTATTGCCTGACCTGATAATTTACTAACTTGATAGCAATTAAAATCATAATCTTTAATGTAAACTTGTTAGTTTAAACAGTTGAAAATACTATGAAAGGCTTCTTGTTTCCAACATATTTAAGAATATCTTGCATTCTGGGTTGTTACGTTAGGTTACAACAACCCAGCATTTTTTAGAGCATGTATTGAAGAACAAAAGAAACTCAATTTGGATTACGCAGATGACAAAATTTCAATTTTAGTTTGAAAGCAATGTAAGTCTATAGCAAATCTAAATACAGCATGGTATGTCTTAATGTTTGTTGTTTTTATTAAAAAAAATCTCACATATGCTTTGGAGTGCCTTTAAAAAATTGCTAAAATAAATATGCAAGACTACTGGAAATATCTCAATTGTGATTTTTCAAGTAAAATACCCTGATAAATCTCCCCTAGGTAGACATATCTTTTGTTTTAAAGTAATTTTTTTTTGGTTTTAAAAGTTTGGGTGTCATTTTCTCATCCTTTTT
>CAIGQZ010032997.1:5371673-5395423 GCA_903798205.1 Danio tinwini
GCATTCTGGGTTAGTTACATTAGGTTACAATAACCCAGCATTTTTTTTAGAGCGTGTATTAGAAGAAAGAAACTTAATTTGGATTACGCAGAGGGTAATTAAATGATGACAAAATTTTAACTTTAATTTGAAAGCAATTGGAGTCTATAGCCAATCTAAATACAGCATTGGTATGTTCTCTTAATGTTTGTTCTTTCTTTTCTTATTTAAAAAAGTCTCACATATGCTTTGGAGTGCCTTTTAATAAAAATAAAATGCTAAAATATAAATGTGACAAGTGGAAACATCTCCATTGTGTTTTTTCAAGTAAAATTCCATGATAAATCTCCCCCAGGTAGAAATATCTTTAGTTTTAAATGTTTTTGTTGTTGTTTTAAAAGTTTGGGTGTCGTTTTCACCTATTTGTCATGCAAATGCCAGAAAATTGTATTTATTTTATTTTAAACAGTTTAGATTTGATCCAACATTGGGTTACAACAACCCAGCATTTTTTAGAGTGTGTATTTTTGTTCAGTAGAAGAAACTCAATTTTGAATACGCAGAGGGCAATTAAATTATGACAGAATTAAAATTTAAATAAAAGTGTCCAGCAAATCTAAATAAAGCAACCTAAAGAGAGACCCTTACTGTAAAATAAGCATATGCAATATAACCACAGACTGCAGACATCTTCCATCTGCCAGGATAACAACCCTATCATCTTTTATTGTCTCGAGAACATCCGGTTATGCATCATTTCTACGTCAAGAACCAAAAAAAATTTCACAACCACAATTATAAGCATGCATTTTATTCCTGTTTCAGTGTGAAATATCCCACCCGTCTCGTTTTGTCTCATTATGTCTCTCCTTTGAGAGAAGAGTGATGGTGGCTAGAACTCAAGCCGCGGTTGAGCTTGGCGTTTTTGTTTTATCGCAGAGAACTGTGAAGCCATTCTCTCGTCACGTCACTCTTTCAAAGGCAAAGCGGATCACATGCAAAAGCGAGGGAAGGATGAGAGATAGGCAGAGCTGGGGAGAGAGAGAGAGCATGTAAAGTAGACTCTGCCCTGGGTCTCGGTGGGAATCTATAGTAGTTATTTCTTCATGAGAAACACAAAGGGACCTTGCTGTTGGGGCACTAGGCTGATAAGATACGCCAATAAGCCACTGATATGGTTTCCATAGTAACACAAGGGCAAATTAGAGACAAGGAACAGAGGCCCTTCCCATCATGACTAAACTGGAACAACGCTTTTTCTTTGTGACCTAATTAAGAACTTTGTCTGTTTTGATCTCAGTTTGACGATTCACAACAGAAATGATACTAAAGAAACTCTATTACCATTGCAAATATTTTTCTGAGGAAATTTTTTCTAAGACTTATTTTGAGCCAGTAGAGTGCAAAACATTTTCAAAAAAAAAAAAAACTTTCTTTTTTTTTTCCACAGATGAATTAATAAGTCATGTAATAATTTTGGGGGGGGAACTATTCCTTTAGATGCAATGTCAAAAACACTATAAAACCCGATAGGTTAAGATAACTCTAACTGTTTGAGGAAACCGATTGTGACAAACCAAGTTTTGAAACTAAATGGTTTAAGTACTGTAAACATATACATTGAGTCATAAACAAATATATTATTTGTGTTTATATCGTCAAACATTTAGAGTATTAACAATTTGTAAAAACAATTAACTTAAGTTAACTTAATCTATTTGAGTTGGGACAACATGAAGAAATTGTGTGGAACCCAGCATTTGTTTCACAGTGAAGGCCAATGCTGACTGGACTAATAAACACAATTTTACCATAAGCTTTTAAAAGCTTAAGTCAAGTTTGGGCCAACTAAAGAAAACATCTAATTTTGAAGAAATGTATTGAGTGAACATTAATAATCAGTGGAAATCAATCATTCATTTATTTATCTTCAGCTTAGTCCCTTATTTATCAGGGGTCGCCACAGCGGAATGAACCGCCAACTATTCCAGCATATGTTTTACGCAGCGGAATTGAGTTTATTTACTTCACCTATAGCACATGTCTTTGGACTGTGGGGGAAAGTGGAAACCCACGCCAACATGGGGAGAACACTCCACATAGAATGCCAACTGGCCCAGCCGGGACTCAAACCAGCGACCTTCTTGCTGTGAGGTGACAGTGCTTATCACTGAGCCACCCTGTCGCCGCTTTACAAACCATATATTTTTTATTTTCATGGTTGTTCCGAAAGTGCGACAGGTGCTACACAGTGCAGATGCTGATAGTGGAAAAACATCACAGTTGTGACGCCGGCCTTTTTACCGGACAGCATGAAGGTGAGTAATAACTTCCGCTCTTGCAGTATTAATCCAGGCTGTTATGAGCCATATTCTGCTGATAGTGCAGCAGACACTGATAAGAGACCTTGAAGCATAAAATCACTTTCATCTCTATTGCTTCTCACGACTTTTTTTCCACAGGCCAACTAATAAGTCATACAATAAATTTTTTTGGTGAACTATCCCTTCAAATGCAATGGCAAAAGCATAGTAGTGCACTTTATATTTAAAAGGAGCACTTGTTGTTTTGGGTGGCACGGTGGCTCAGTGGTTAGCACTGTCACCTCACAGCAAGAAGGTCACTGGTTTGAGTCCTTTATGGGCCAGTTGGCATTTCTGTGTGGAGTTTGCATGTTCTCCCAGTGTTGGCGTGGGTTTTCTCCCGGTGCTCCAGTTTCCTCCACAGATAATGAGCTGTTTTTAACGTCTAAAAATGAATGGAAGTGAATGAGACCGGAAATCTCGAGCCAAAAAAATTCAAATGGCTGCCCCCACTCGCATGTGAAAAATAAGGTGAATTGGATGAACTAAAATGGCCGTAGTGTATGAGAATGTGTGTGAATAAGTGTTTCCCAATACTGGGTTACAGCTGAAAGACCGGAAAAAAATAAATAATTGATCTTATTGAACTTAAGAAACTTAAATGATTGTTATTGACAATTAAATTGAAAATAAATTAAATATATTATTCATTAATTTTCTTTTCGACTTAGTACCTTTATTAATCAGGGGTCGCCACAGCAGAATGAACCACCAACTATTCCAGCATATGTTTTACGCAGCGGATGCCCTTCCAGCGGCAACCCAACACTGGGAAACATCCATACACACTCATTCTCACTCATACACTACGGCCAATTTAGCTAATTCAGTTCAGCTGTAGCGCATGTGTTTGGACTGTGGGAGAAACCAGAGCACCCGGAGGAAACCCACACCAGCATGGGGAGAACATGCAAACTCCACGCAGAAATGCCAACTGACCCAGCCGAGGCACAAACCAGCGACCTTCTTGCTGTGAGGCGATCGTGCTACCCACTGTGCCACCGTGACGCCAAAATATTTACTTTATCCCAGTTATGAAAGCCAGTTTGTAAATTCATACTTGTGTTGTGTTTGAAATATGAAAAAATATGAAAAAACAGTATGCTGTGGAATATACTGACAGCATTTATGGTAAACTTAATTAAATTATACTTTAAGGCCCTTTCTATGCCAACTTTTATGTTCTGCATTCAAATATATCTGTAAAAACATACAGCTGAAGTGAAGATTATTTGCCATCCTGTCAATTTCTTGTTCTTTTTCAAATATTTCCCAAATGATGTTTAACAGAGCAAGGAATTTTTCACAGTATTTCCTATAATATTTTTTCTTCTCCAGAAAGTTTTGTTTGTTTTATTTCGGCTAGATTAAAAGCAATTAAATAAAAAAAAAACATTTTAGGGTCAATATTATTAGCCTGCTTTTTTTCAAGTGTCTACAGAACAAACCACTGTTATGCAATGATTTGCCTAATTACCCTAACTCGCCTAATTAATCTAGTTAAGCATTTAAATGTCACTTTAAGCTGAATACTAGTATCTTGATAAATATCTAGTAAAATATTATGTACTGTCATAATGGCAAAGATAAAAAAAAGAATCAGTTATTAGAAATAAGTTATTAAAACTAATTAACAGAAATTGGGGAAAATATACGGGGGAGGGGAAAGAAGAAAAATCATACTTCTACTGTATGTGTTATGTGAGTTTAATTAAAATTGCAACTGTCTCTGATTAGACACTGAATCTGGAATATGCAAAAGAGCTAAAGTGGGGGAAAGAGAAAAGATGTAGAGCAGAGGTGCCCAAACTAGGGCTTGCGGGCTAAAGTTAGCCCATGGTAACCTTTGATTTGGCCCGCCATCCAAGTGCATAGATTTGCTCTTGATATTGATGGGGACGTACATCTCTAGAACGCATGTATTAAACCGCACAAATTTGTGCTTTTAAAAACATGAATAAAGGTTTTAAACACTTATACAAATAACAATTAATGAAGCAGCAATTTAGGGCAGTGAATTTACATGATTTTACTGCAATCTGGCTTTGAGGAGGTATGAATGTACAGAAATTTTGAGAAGCATGTCATGCAATTTAACCATTTTATCCCTATTATCTATTATATATGTCTATGGATTTAACCCTTTGAGCACATCTAGGTAACTAAAGGTTGAGAGAATTATTCTATTATTACGGCAATTAAATTATTGGTGGGGACATTTCAGTAATTGATGGATATTGATGACATGTCCCCTCCGTCCATGCCAATTCTATGGCCTTGCCGCCATCCCATCTGAAAATGGATTAGAGATTGTGATTTCAAATTTAATAAACCCTTTTATTTGTTTGTTTTATTATTAAGCTACAAAAAGCTATCTGAAATGAAATGTTTCAATTTAATTTGTATAAATTAACCAGATTTAGTTTCAAATGTACATACGACGGATAGAGGACAATGCAGAAACTTTGGTTAGTGAATCAAGGCAAAGGCAGATTCTGCTTGACTGGTGTACTCAGCATTGAACTCCACTGTTATAAATATGATTGTTTATGTTTTTATTGGAATAAATTATAATTTAAAAAGTTAAACTGCCTTAGTTAATACGATTCAAAGTAAAGCTTTCTATTTATTTTTTAATATCATGAAAAAAAATTATACCAATTAGGAAATTACCCATGGCAACTTTAATGTAATATAGTTTGGTATATTTATCTTTGGCCCACGGCTATCAATGATATTTGTTTTTTGGCCCTTCATACGAAAAAGTTCAAGCACCCCTGATGAAGAGAAAAGTGAATTGTAGAGAAGCAAATAAGGAAAAAAGAGGGAGATCTAAAGTGTGTGCTAGGCTGGCACAGAAGATGTGCTATGCAAATGCCGAACGCAGCATCCTTAACTGTATCCTGTAGGAGTGGTGTGTTTTGTTGACTTTAGCGGGTGTTTTAAAGACCTGCTCGCATGGTCCTTACAGAGCAACACCCTGTTCAAGCCACAGGCGATTGCTTAGGTGTCAGTTTTTTTTTTTTCAAGGTGTGCCCTGAGGCGGATGGATTTACACTTCTTTTTCTTTTTCTTTTTTTACTCTTTATGAGCGCTGACGTTTGAGTCATTTCTGGTGATAAATGAGCCATTTGCATGTTAGCCATTAGGAGACTGTCTGACAGGCATTCATTTGAAGCATTTGCATATCAATAAAATGTACTCTTTTTCTGAAAAGGAAAGTACAGTGTGACTTTATTTAGTACGAATGTGGTTTTGAGTTAACTGCTGAGTCAACCGTGCCAACATTTAAACGCATAGTTTGATGGAATGTACTTATTAAAGCTGCATTTATTTTATTCATTCATTTTCTTTTCAGCTTAGTCCCTTTATTAATCTGGGGTCGCCACAGTGAAATGAACCGCCAACTTATCCAGCATATGTTTTACGCAGCGGATGCCCTTCCAGCTGCAACTCATCACTGGGAAAGCATTTATTTAAGCGTACTTTTATTAACAATGCATGCACACTGTGACTAAAAAAAAAATGTTGTGCATAAATGGTTCAGTAAAGAACATTTAACACACTGTAAACAAAATCCACACAGTTCCTTCATGCTGTCCCAACACAAATCAATTAAGTTAACTAAGTTATTATTTACATTTTTTTTTACAAATTTAGGTGGATAGAACATAAAACAATTAAGTTCATTCATTCATTCATTCATTTTCCTTCGGCTTAGTCTCTATTTCTATTTTCATATGTTTTACGTAATGTCCTTCCAGCTGCAATCCAGTACTAGGAAACACCCATACACCACTCATACACAACAGCCAATTTAGTTTATTCAATTCACCTATACACTGTAAAAAATGCAGGGTTCCACACAGTTCATTCATGTTGTCCCAACACAAATCGATTAAGTTAACACTTTTAACAAATTTATGTGGATTGAACATTAAAAAAAGTTGTCCTAATGAAATATCAAAAATTGTGTTGTTTCAGCTTATTTTAACAGCCTGATCTCACGAGGAAACGTAAGCATTTTACGTTTTGTCAGTTTAGTGGCTAATTCGTACAAATTCGAGTTGAGTTGTGAGGATGAGGGAGGTGTGGCACCCAACCCCACCCCTAAACCCAACCGTCATTGGTGCATGAGCAAATAGTACTAAATGGTACGAAAGGCATGATACGAATTAGATCGTACGAATTCATACGAATTAGCCACTAAATCAAAAAGTTACGAATTGCCATGATATTGCGTTGCATTTTAATCAAGTAGTTTGAACAAGTAAAAAAATATATATTTTTGAGTGTAGCGCATGTGTTTGAACTGTAAGGGAAACCCACCAAATTTATCAAAATGTTCTTTACAGTGGATAAAGGTTTATGAATTATTAAAATGCTCTTAACGTAAAAAAAAAAAAATCCTCGAAAAACATTTTGCTAACAGGTCATTTGGATAATGAACTGTGAAAACTCCTTTTTGGCTTTCTGGAACTTTTATTGTTAAAGAAATAGTTCACCCAAAAATGGAAATTTCCTCATCATTTACTCAAACTCAAGAAGTTCTAAACTTTTATGAATTTCTTACTTCTCTTGAACACCAAACAAGAAATTCTGAAGAATGTTAGAAAAAAGCAGCCATTGACGTCCATAGCAGCAAGAAAAAATACTATGGAAGTCAATGACTTTCTTCAGTATATTGTTCTTTGTGTTCAACTGAAGAAAGAAACCCACAGGTTTGAATTTTCATTTTTGGATGAACTATCCCTTTAAGAGTGCAGTTCAAGCATTTATTATGCAGTTAAACCAACCCATATCATTAAACCTACCTGTATGCCATCTTAATAGCAACAGAAGTGTTTTGCATTATAACATGAACACAATAACTACATTGTAACAAACAATTATTTTTTTAAGACAGAGTGGAACCAACTGTTGCTATTTATATTGTATATATAAACAAGAACAAAAATAAGAAAATAAGTAATTAAATAAAACTTTAGTCCCTCTTTTCAGTATTGCATGTGTATTTAGTGTTTATTACTATTTTGTATTCCTTTGACCCTGAAGTACTACAGTATTTTCATTGCATTTTTTATTTCAAACAGCCCATATGCTATTTTGAGCACAGGTTACTGTCACTTCATTGGCTCTCTGTCTATGACAGGTTTCGGTGAAGAAACTGAGCCAGCAAAAGAACATAAACAAGAGCGGGAAAGAGAGCGAGCGAGTGTCACAGGGAGCATTCATAGTGTGCAGGTTACAGGCTGATAAAGGGCTGGACTTTGCTCTATGGCATGCTGTGGGTGAAGGTAAAATGGCTGCTGATTAGGCCAGACAGAGACAACGACAGCCGAACAGCATGATTAAATTTTCCTTTCAGAGGCAGATTGATCTTGGCTTGATCACTGTGTCAACAAAACAGAAAGCTGGTGTTCTCGTCACCGTATAGGCCTCAGAGTAGCAGTCAAATGCAGTCTCTGTCTGTGCGTCAGTTCATTATACCTTGAACTCACGATATAGAGTTGGCCTAAATGCTTTAAAACCTGCACATGGCTTCAGTTATATATTCCAATGTCAATTCCTTTTGTAAGTTAATCAGAGGTGTAAAAATATAATGTATTAATATCAAGTTATAGTATGGGAAATTTTAGTCAATTTAACACAATCTAACCAAAAAATAACATAAGTACATGTATACATTCTTTTCCCAGTAGGTTGCTGGATATGCTGGATAAATTGGTGGTTCATTCCGCTGTGGCGGCCCAAGATTAAAAAGAGACTAAGCCGAAAAGAAAATGAATTAATGGTACTTTCTGTATTTCATGTCTCTTTTGATATGAAAACAGTCCACTGCATTAAATAGGCTATTATATGCAGCCCCTTACAAAAAGTGTTATTAATTTGAGTAAGGGGCTATACGGGGGGAAAAAGGAGACCACTTTAAAAATCTTAGTTTCTCTGGATTTAATAGCAAGTATGAGATTGTGCAGAATAAATCCTAATATAATAAATGTAAAATGTCCTATAAAGGGGATAAATTCTATAAACATGTGATACAATTTCTTGCAAATTTAAACAAAAAAGCAGGCGACAGCAGGGATGAAAGTAATGTGGGAGGAAAGTAACAAAGCATTTTTTCCCAGGCGATAACAGCATATTCAGCATGCAACACTTGATGGAGCTGCCAAATATCAGCTGATTTCAGGACCGTGTCCTGCGGTTAACTCCAAATTTAAATTTTAAAGTAAGTAAATTACTGTAGCTTTTCTTTTTTCCTTATTACAAGTTACAAATTACAAGTATTTCTCTTTTCCTGTGTCACATGATCAATCTACAGGTTATCAAGTTTATATTTACAATAAACAAGATTAAGCCAGTAAATCTAGCAAATATGTGTTACTTTATTCCCTGCCTATGGGGTCAAACATAAATACGCGCAACTTTTGTTTAAAGTGAAGTTATGTTGAAGTTGTTCTACATTAATACAAAATAACACTTGATTTTGATAGACCACTCTTGTGGGTTAGAAGCAAAAATATATGTCTGCTAAAAACATTATCTTTTAAAATGAAGTTTTTATGAAACAATTGTACGATCGTCTCCGCTCTCTCCCTAAATTGTAATTTAGAGGATGTTTTGTTACAGAAAACAACAAGTGGGGAGAATAACAAATAAGTTATTTAAATGTATTGTAACGTGGTAGCCGAGTAAAAATGAAGAGAAAGATCTCTAAGGGGGCCACCATTTTGTTATTAATGCTGAATGCTCATGACTGACAAGCTTAAGGTATATTGAGTAAAACGTTTTTTGTTTTAAAGTGGTGACGTTTATTCCTAATTAAAATACAATGTTATCAATATAGAGCCTTTTTTGGACTGATTTCGTCGAGCTGAATAACCTTTATATCGCCATCTATAGCTGATTTGTGGATTAACGAATTATTTTGTTATCGTCAGTTGTGCGGCACTGGCCATCTGATGAATCTGCTGTTATTGAATCACTTTAAGGATCACCACATCAGAGCGGATGTAAACAGTAAGAAAAGTTTCTACAAAACTTACTAAATATCGTGTGCACTTTGGGTCCTGTTTTTCTCTGTCGTTCTCCCCATTTGAACGCTGGCTTTTAGTAGTCTAAGTTATAACTTCAACTGGTTCTTTTCAAGGGGTTACCAACGGTTAGACCTTTCCATCTTTCATGCTAACGTTAGCAAGCTAATCTTCTGTTAAACGGCTTGACACCTGAGATGAAAATATTAACCTGTAAAGTAGCTTTCCTGAGAAATTCGACACGACATTGTCAACATTTAAATTAGCCTAATGTGTTAAAGACACAGTATTATATAGGGATAAGCCAATTGTGATCTTTTTGTAGTCATTTAAAAACAGTATCCGGTTAATATTTAATCCAAATAACCTTCAGTGTTGCTTTAATAACCTACAAAGACTGTCTGAATGAATTGCATATTTATTTATTTTTTTCAGGGGTAAACAAATCTGCAAAATACAGTACTTTGCATTCATTGCCTTCCGATAAATAACACTTCTGTTATTTGTATTTTTCAAATGTATTGATTTATCTAATATTTTGACTCATTGATAACTACAAATATATAAATCAATATATCGATAATAAATTACAATGTGCTGTATTTAAATTACAGTTTGTTTACATAATGTCAAAACAATGTTGAATCTCTTATTTTTATTTAGTTATTGGCCCATGAACACTATTTCAGAACTGTAACAAGAGGCAATTCAATCATAACATAATGTTACAATACTCTTATTTATCAATATCAAACGTACCAAATACATTGGGACCATTGTTTTTGTTTACATCCCTCAAAATGGTCTATACTAAAGTCTGTGCAGATGTTTTAAAATATCCCCTTTTGAAAAAAAATCATCTGCATTGCATATTGCTTTTATGAAAGGAAATAATTGTGAATTATTACAATTTCAGAAAAAACATACATCTTGTTTTGCAAAAGAATAACTCAACCTAAAGTAAAAGAAAAAAAAAGCATTAAAAAAAGTAAAAAGAATGAAATAAAGACAAATGATCATGGTGTTGTTATAATAGAAGTGAAGTAGCCTTGTTTTTGGCACATTGATTAGGCCTACAATTTGCATAACAACTAGAACCTCTAGTTTTACTATAAATACCAAGGTTAAAATTGGTGTAGGAAAATAATGGATGATTTGTGGTTAATTGTGTGTTCTTGTTGTAGTTAAGCCATGTTTAGTTTTCAAGTGGGCTGTTTTAATCATGTCAAACAAAGTGAAAACATTTGTGTGTAAGGATCTCCAGTGGTAAAACAGACCAAACCATGTTGAAACTGCTCTTTTGTGTGGAAGAAAAGAGGTTTGTATGGTCTAAAAGTCACATAGGCTGTAATATGTGTGAGTGTGCATTAACGCGTTGGTGATTTATGAGACCATGGATAGTGGTTGTCAAGTCAGGCTGTGTTGTCTTTTGGTCTAGTCAAGACTGACACTGTCTTCCTGATCTGTCCCCTTGTGTCCACATGGAGCCCAGATGTGCGCAGACATTCCTGTTGAGTTCATTCCCATAGTGTCTTCAAACCCACACACTCACACACAAACCTCACCTTTGACCTCTGAAGACACTTTCGAGATCAGATAACTGACTCAATTGATAAAGGCCCTTCAAAAGAGCCTACAAAAGTTATTGCATTATACTAAATAGATGTAGCCAATAGCAAGGTTGAACATCTTCCACACCTCCGCAAGTAATAAAACGCGCTTATTGTAGAGTATGTAGAGGTTAGTGGGTCTGAACTCAAAGTGTAAAGTGGAGTTTGACCAGAAGACTGCAGCTGAATGACTGTCGGTCATAACACAAACATAAAAATACGGCAGACTGATAACAAGCAGGTGCAGACATATTGTGTAAAATTATCTGCTGAAGTAAAACACACCCTCGTTCTTCACTAACATTGTTTATGGCAGGCTCCACCCCTTTATATATGACATCATCTACAGTGTGAAATACTCACGTGTCGGTGATTCAATCAATTATTTATCATGCACATTTCTGTTTTAAAAAGACAGTTCAGTTCACCCAGATATGATTTTTAACATATATTTCGGTTATATATAGTTAACCAAGGCGACATGGTGGCTCAGTAGTTAGCACTATCGCCTCACAGCAAGAAGGTCACTGGTTCGAGTCCCGGCTGGGTCAGTTGGCATTTCTGTGTGAAGTTTGCATGTTCTCCCCTTGTTGGTGTGGGTTTCCTCCGGGTGCTTCGGTTTCCCCCACAGTTCAAAAACATGTGGTATAGGTGAATTGAATAAATTAAATTAGCCGTAGTGTATAAGTGTGAATGAATGTGTATGGGTGTTTCCCAGTACTGGGTTGCAGCTGGAAGGGCATATGCAAAACATATGCTGGATAAGTTGGCAGCTCATTCTGCTGTGGCCGACCCCTGATGAATAAAGGGACTAAGCCGAAGAAAAATGACTGAATGAATGAAAAGTTAACCAATCAGGTGCTGGTCAGCAATAAAATAAAATACTATAAATATCACTAACTGAGTAAATGATGAAAATGTTAATATTTTTTATTATTTTTATAGTAAACTAGGGCTGCACGATGTTGGAAAAAAATGGACATTGAGATATTTTTTACGATATTTTTCATTGAGATATATTTAATAAGATCTTTATCTTTTGTGCGATATATATTGTAATATAAATACAATTTCACAAGATGACTTAAATAGCTCGCTGGAAAGTCATTAATTTAGATTGATTGGGATGGTTTTGTTGGGGAGTAAAATATAAATGAGCAATTCCAGTGTTAGGGATGTGACATTTGCAGTATAAACTCAAAACATAAATTCACATAGAAAGTATACGTTAATATTATATTGACACATCTATTTATATTTTCCAAAACAACTGACCACAGAGTTAAGGGATCCAAAAATATAAATCTGTAAAAAAAAATTATACTTTCAATGAGGAAAATAAACCTGCTATATGGATGTGACAAAAAAAGTTTGTGAGTTTACAGTCTACAACATACTTTGTAGAAATTCTGTCAATTAAACGGCACAACCCAAAAGAAACAATGCTAATCAAACAGATATAGAACAAACATGATTGATTTTATTTTATTTAATATTTTTGCATTTATGAGGTAAAAGTGTCCTTATGGATGTGATACTTTTTTCCGTTATGGATGTGACAGCTGTGAAATTGCCACTTGTGTGATTTTGGCGAATTAAATATAATAGTTTTAAACACTGACAGATACATTTATAAGTATTTTAAAGCACTGTAAAATACTTGCTTACATAAAAAATGTAGAAACGTTTTTTCTTTTTTGGTGAAAAATAATATTAATATTAATATTTAATATTAATACTTAATATTTTTTATGGCAAGGTTGACATTTGCATGGAATTGCTCTCTGCGTGCGCAAAATTCCGCAGATTTCTCCAGATTTTTAGCCCATCATTGAGTCTATTTATTTACTTGTGTAAATGTGTAAATTTATATTTATGAGCAATTCCATGCAAATGTCAACCTTGCCATGAAAAAAATTACGTATTCGCCAAAATAGCGAAACTGTTTCTGCGTTTTTTGTGTAGACTTGTATTTTACATTGCTTTAAAAATGCTCAAAAATGTCTCTGTCAATGTTTTCAAACAATTATATCTGATTTACAAAAGTCACACAAGTGGCAATTTCACATCAGTCATATCCATAATGGAGAGATGTCACATCCATAACAAAGCTTTTTCCTTATAAGTGCAAAAATGTAAAATCAAATAAAATCAATCATGTTTGTTCTATAGAGAGCCGACTCTTATCCTTTTAATTATCATCATTATTTCTTTTGAGTTGTTCAGTTTAATTCACAGAATTCCTACAAAGCATGTTGTATACTGTAAACTTGCAGACTTTTTTAGTCACATCCATAATGCATGCTTATTTTTCTTATTTAACATATAAAAAAAGTTTACAGATTGATATTTTTCTGATCCCACAACTCTGTGGTTAGTTGTTATAAAAATATAAATAGATGCTTCAATATAATGTTACCATATACTTTCTCTGGGATCTCATGTTTTGAGATTTTACTGCAAATGTCACATCCATAACACTGGAATTGCTCTTATTCAGTTTTTAAATAAATTTCACTAATATTATTGACTAATATGAAATATTCATATGATTTATGTACATACAGTTTGTAAAGTCATATTTTCTGTCTTTTAGTAAATATGTTATATGATAGACTTGCTTTGTTTACCAAATAAGTGGATCTAGTTGGATTTGCATTGTACACATTAAATAAAAGTTAAAAAGGTATTATTTTTTTATTTTATGTATTAAGGTTTTATTTACGATAAACCCAAAATCATTCTGCATAAATCCGCAGATTTTGATCAAAATTCTTGGCAGAAATAGCAAAAAATGTCTGCAGATTCTGTCTGGCCTTACATATAATTAACAAACCACAATCATAAATAAACACAATAGAGCGAATATTAAAGTGAAACAAACAGTGCTTTATGGTTTTCTGGGGAGAGTCTAACAGTATTCAGGTACAGAAATTCAATAAATAAAAGTAAAATAACTTTGCATAGTCTTCATCATATAAATATTTTAATAAATTTTTTTTATTTAGTTTTATTAAACTACTTAATGCGCTATTAAAATGTTTTAAGTGTTTTTAAAATGCTCACATAGCCACAAGCCTTAAAAACACATGCAGATTATAAACTTTTACTCTAGTATGGTTCAATTCTGCAGTGTCTCCACCAATCTCTTGTGTTTTGGTTTCTGGTCATCTATAATCCCAACTCAACATTACATATCTTTGTGAATAGCCCTAGAGTGAACTACACTTTCAACTGCACTTAAAACATTTCTAGAAAACTATAGAATCATAGAGTTGCATGTGGAGCGCAAGAAAAATCATGTTTACAGAAATGCACTATATTTACTTTTCATATTGTTGTTAGCTTTTTTATTAACATAGATATACAGCTAAGTCTTTAATGTAAAGTGTAACGGCAGAGTTACTTTTTTGTGCAATTTGTCATTTGAATATTGTTTTAGTTACCAAATTCATCATTTGTTGATTGTTCCAAATAAATTTGAAATGGACTCAAATATAACCTTTTAATTAGAGCTTCTTTATACAACTATATGCATATAATAACGATACATGGATGACCCGGGCTCAAAACAAACCTTGTCGTTGTCTTGATGAACAACCACAAAGCCAAGAATCTGCCGTGTCCTGTTGTTGTTTTATGAGGCCGTCTAAAAGTGCGAGCGGTTTTTCGCTTTCTCCAGGGAGCCCGTGATCGCGTCTAGATTTGACATAACGACCTTCTTGAGCTGATAATAATAACGTTTGTGTGTGATTAATAAAGCGTCTTCGACATCTGATCCATTCAGAAAGAAAAGGACAAACGCGAGAGTAAAGCACGGAAAAAAAGGAGAAGCCCGACAGGATTACAAGGATTACCGACAGGAGCAAATAGTTTCAGCAACCTGAACAATCTACCATGTTTATCATCACCTTTTAGACTATTATGAACTCGGAATGACTCTAACAGAGGCTACATGTGCTGGTGAAGATTACAGACACAGATGAGAGGTCTGCTCTGACTGTGGGCTACTGTATATGTTGCGTGTTGTTTTTGAACTGAAATAAGGACTAAATGTAAGCTGTGTGTAGTTTTTCTGTAATTAGGAACATATCAGAGACTGTAAGGGTCTGTATGTGTTCATATATGTTTCATTTATTTATTTATTTTATATAATTGCAGACGTTACAGTAGGCTGTAACACTGTCACACTGTCATTGATCTGCAGTTATAATCAAATCATGTTCATAGAAATGTTAGTAATAAACATTTATAAACATGTATTAATATGTTTAAAGCATCTGTTTTGTTAGAAGAGCTTCTCATATAATGTGAACGAACTGTACAGCTTTACTGTAGACATTTATTCGAGCAAGAATGACGTCGACTGAAACTCTCTGTAGTACACCACGCCCACCAAAAGGGTACCCTTTGTAGTGGAAACGCAAGCTTGATAAAGGTGACCCGTACCGACCCGAACCGTACCGTACTGTACCACTCAGTGGAAACAAGCCATTAATTTTTCATGTTCAATCCACATAAATTTGTTAACAGTGTTAAGTTAACTTTATCAATTTGTGTTGGGACAGCATAAATTAATTGTGTGGAACTCTGCATTTTTTACAGTCTAGAATGTTTACATTCACAAAAAATAAACAAATAGATAAAAAAATTAGATAAATAATAATAATAATAAATAAATAATAGTGGCAGCTTAAAAAAGATAATACAGTACATAAAAAAAGAAAAGTAGATCAATAAATAAATAAATAAATAAACTCCAATATAAAGACAATAACTACAACAAAGCCCCTGACAGCATTTCAAAGATCAAGTAAATATGTTTCGATTAATGCCTAGGTCTGTTGGAAAATGTCTGATTTCAACTGCAAATATGCAGTCATTTTCTCAAATATATATCTGATTCAGCCTCTGTCCATTCTGTCAAAGTAGGTTGGCGGGTCTTCATCCAGTTCAATGTAATTATCTTCCTAGCTGTTATTAATAATATATGTAGTGCAAAAAGGTGAGACTTACAGAACTGATCAGTGGGAAAGCCATCGAGCAAATAAAAATACTGGGTGCATAGGTATGTCGTACCATAAAACTTTACTAATCTCTTTATTAACCTCTTGCCAATACACTTGTATTTTAGGACATTCCCAAAATATGTGAACATAGTCCCGATTCAGCTCATTTTAAATAAGTAGATTGACAACAAAATAATATTTAATAAATTTTTTACAATATTTGTCTGCAGGCAGTCAAAATTTAGTTTTTCCTGATCTTTCTTGTCAAATATCTCACTGTATTTGCAAAGTGCTGACTTCAAAAGCCAACCCTCGTTTTCCTTTAAATAAGCTTCTTTGAAAGCAGCTTCTCATTTGCATGTGTCGCCCGAGGGAACTTTTAGGAAAAGTAACAATCTTTCTACTGCATCAGCTTGTCTCGGCCAAATTAGCGACGCGTTCAATTGACAGTCTTTTAGCCTGCAGCCTCAACTGTAGCTCTTGACACTTATATTTGCCTTACATCTGAGTGAAGATGGTCAGATAAACATCTCTGGCTGAATAAGGTAGAGGTTGGTCCGCTTCTCAGGCCAGCCCCTGCCACTGTCCCGTTACTGCTGAGGGAGGTGTTTTCGTGCCCTGCCAATCTCAAGTTCCCCACGTTTACACCAATTAGCAATGACAGGAATCCAGCTGGGCCAAATTAATGGTACACCAGCACCCTGCTCTCCTTATAGCAGCGCAAGGGTCTAAAAACAACACTCGCGTGTGAGAAAGAGAGAATCACATCATTCACTAGCCATAGCACTGGAATGTGTCGAATACTTCCCTTCCTCATACACTAACACATTCTCTCATGTCTGCCCTCACACACACACACACACACACACACACACACACACACACACACACACACACACACACACACACACACACACACACACACATCTGTACATTCCTCTCCAACAGACATACACAGCTCTTGACATGGGCATCGCCTGGAATATAATAAACACATTTTCTATGTGTTCACTGTTTGACATTTGTCAGAAATAATGTGTTGTAGGCTCCTCTCCATCTTGAAGACGGTGTGAAATCAAAATTTGCAATGTTTATTTTGCAAGCGCGCATTGTTATTCTTTAGGCGAACAATTAATCTGTGCATGCTAATACACTGAAAAAATACACTGTTTTGGTAATTTTCAAAGTCTGACGTTTGATGATCCTTTGGTGATGTCAGTTTGGTACTTCAGCCACAATAGTTAGTTTGCTATAAGGGGATTAATGATGCGCAAAATGAAGCCCCACCCCCTACTCAATGTTCAATTTCAGTTGAAAGTTCATCAACATACTAAGTTTAAAGCCCCAGCAACTGCTGGTTCAAGCAGACTTTAAGACTTCTATGACATTATGCCTTATTAAATCTTATATTTAGGAGACAGCAATTCAGTCTTACTTATAGACGAATTACCAGTTTGTAAACATTCAGGATGCGAGCGCACCGAGGTTGCAGAAAAAAAAAAAAACGGGAGCGCTAGCATTTACTGTGAGGGAATGACATCCGATGCGGTACAAAGTTTATTGTTGTATTAGAGATAAGTTTTATTGATTACATATTATATATATTATTTACATAATGCTTTCAGCGTATTATAACAGCTTGTCAGCCAGTGATAAGCACAGTTATTTGGCAAAATTAACGATAAAGTGAGCGGCGTTCATCTGACAGGTCCATTTGCGATAGCACCTTCCCAATGGATATTGAATAAGATGAAATGACGAAGCATCCAGCTCGAAATATACAACTATCTCATTGAAACTCCAAGTGTTTTTACAAGAGAGAAGTTAAAGGCCTACAAGTTTTTGGATGCCTACAATTTTGTTCTTTGTGGTCATGTGCAGAAAATAATGTTCCATGATTACCAGATTCAAAACTTTGTAGTGCTAAAAACCGAGGATCTGCCTAGCCAAAGACAAGGAAAGAAGACGGAACTGTACAAGACCTGGGTAATCATCAACAAGCTAAACAACTGCATTCTGACAGCGAACTGCACCTGTATGGCAGGCTATGTGAACTTACATTTTTACTTTTGCAGAGTCGAGCATTTTTTAATTAGGTCCTCACTCCATTCAGCACTTATGATGGCTGTTAGCCAAAGACATCTGCGGTTGGCATTAAAGCAGTGTGGTGTACGGTAAAATTTAATTTTTCTATTTTTGGCCTTTAGAATTTGGCATTCTACCACACAACACGACATGTTTGCTATTGCAACCGGTCTTTTTTTTGCAAACGGTATGCACAGTTGAACCTGTGTGACGTCATGTGTGACGTAGGGTAGTAATTCCTCTATAGAAACAGATGGAAGTCCTGTCTTCATTTGTTCAGGTATCATTTGTTTATATGTGAAATTAAACATCATATGCTGACATGTTCTTGTTAAAATAAACAAATTGTGCTTATAGTAAATTATATATTTAAAAATTTTTAAGAAGATCTCAATTCTAAACTTCTCACTGACAAATGGGTAAAACCTAGTAGTTTTTCAAGGATTGTGGCAAAAAATATGAAGATTTAAAATGCTAATTAAAGGAATAGTTCACCCATCATGAACATATCCTTCACTGGTGCAAAACTATTTTGATTTTTTTTTCTTTTTCTTCTGTTGAACACAAAATAATATATGTGGAAGAAATCTGAAAACCTGTAACAATTGACTTCTACAGTAGTTGTTTTTCTTATAATGAAAGTCAATGGTTACCCATTTCAGCATTTTTCAAATTATCTTCTTTTGTGTTTAATAGAAGAAAGAAAAACATCAAGGTTTGAAACCCCTTGACGGTGAGTAAAGAGTAAATAATTTGTTTTATTTTTATTTTATTTTTTTCAAATCTATTTTTATTGAATCTTTTTAGTGTAAAAACATATCAGAAATTTACATTGAGTAATAAGATAATATCCATCATTCATATAATTTAAATCCTGACCCCCACATGAAAAACTATGATTAAAATAATAAAACATAGTGCTGTAATAAAATATTTGTAATAAAATAAACAAATAAAAGAAAAATAAGGACATATAAAACAAAGTTATTTTACAAAAATGTAGATTGCATTTCTTTTGCCCAAGCTTTTACTCGTAAATACTTAGAGATTCCCATGTAATCATAGAAAGCATCCCAGGTTCGATAAGAGTGAGTACATTTTTATTTTTGGGTGAACAATAATCTAACTTTAATTAGTATTTTGGGTCAGCATTATAGTGCTTCAGTTGTGTCTTTTAATATGTCATGATCAGATGATTGTAGATTGCAGTACAGATTGTAAATGTGACTGCTATTGTTTGGTATATGCTTTTAGTGTTTGACTCAGAGACTCAATTAACATTCTCATAACTTAAAAAAAGATTGATCCAGCCTATTGTTAAACTTACTTGCATTACTCAATATTCAAATTGTTCTGTTCCAGAAGGAAGCAACACACAGGACATCCCAGAAATGACACAGCAACTCACTGAAGGCATAATATAACTCCTGCATTCATCATGACGGTAAGTTTTGTGCACTCAAACAACACCCAAAATCTTCACATTACACAATATCAGGTAAAACCCACATAAAAAATACTCTAGTCACTTTCATTTACACTATAGTGTTTTTAAACCACACTACAGTAAAGTACTTGAATTAATCTGTTCTGATTGCTGTGAGGATACAGCAACTAGTATAAACAAATTACACTATACTATAATAAGACAACATACTAGTACTTACTGTACTAGTACTTACTGTATACTAGAGAGTTTATAACATTTGATCAGTTCACTAGAGTTAATACTACAGTATGATGTTGCATTCATTAACAAAGAGTTGTAAATTATGTAATATATACAGTATAATACACTTTATAGTTGTTCAAAAACACTAGTATTTACTATAAATTACTATAGTATTTTTTCATTTAGAAATATTTTTGCTGTATGATGTTGTGAAGATTTGTATGTGGCAATGGGAAGCAATTGATTTATCTCATATAGTGGATGTGATGACTGAGATGCTTTATAAAGTCCCTAAATAAAGACTGGCACATTCGTTTTTTTGCTAGTTCTTCATGATGAAGCCTGTCACGTCTGTTACATTGACCAACAGGAGCGAAAAAGCTCTTCTATATTTATCTTTCAAACATGGTAAAACCATTATACAGTAAAGGAAAGGCTTGAGTTTCCCAGTACTGGGTTGTAGCTGGAAGGGCATCTGCTTTGTAAAACAGGATAAATTGATGGTTAATTGCACTGTAGCAAGTTAGCAACCCCTAATGAATAAAGAGAATAAGCCGAAGCAAAATGAATGAAGGAAAGGCTTGAGCTTTACTGATGACAAGACAGAAATTGTAGTAAACATACTTGGCAGTTTTTACGGAAGTCAGTCACTAGTTTGACTGTCTAGATTAGCTCTGTTTTTATTGATGCTTGCTTGTCAGTTTGAGAGATACAATATGTATTAAAAACCTATGTGAATTTCTGTGGATGTTTAAGTGAGTAGGATGATGCATTTCCATCAGATGTTGGAGGGTTGTGACTAGAGCTGTGACCATTCCAGTGGTCTAATTTTAACTAAATAATCAGTTTTTGTCAGTGGATTAACTTGCATGGATTAATTGTTTACCTTAAAACTAATAATGTGTGCTGACAAAAAAAACGTATATACTTATATGTAAATTAATACAGATGAAGTCAGAATTATTAGCCCCAATTTCTGTTTAACGGAGAGAAGATTTTTTCAATGTTTCTAAACATAATAGTTTTAATACCTCATTTCTAATAACTGATTTATTTTATCTTTGCCATGATGACAGTATATAATATTTTACTACATATTTTTCGAGACACTTCTATACAGCTCTAAGTGACTTTTAAAGGCTTAACTAGGTTAATTTGGTTAACTAGGAAGGTTAGGGTAATTAGGCAAGTTATTGTATAGATTGTTTGTTCTATCAAAAAAAATAGCTTAAAGGGGCTAATAATTTTGACCTTAAAACAGATAAAAAAAATTAAAACAGCTTTTATTCTAAACGAAATAAAACAAATAAGACTTTCTCCAGAAGAAAAAATATTATCAGACATACTGTGAAAATCTCCCTGCTCTGTTAAACATCATTTGGGAAATATTTAAAAAAAGAAAAAAAAATCAAAGGGGGGCTGATAATTCTGACTTCAACAGTTTGTATATATATATATATATGTTTGCATAGAGAAACTTTATTTTTGAGAAATATCAATCTCTAAACATTTTGTTATATTTTAAATGTGGAAAGTAAACATGCATTATGGATGTGACACAAAAACAAAAACAAATGTGAGTTTGCAGTATACAACATGCTTTGTAGAAATTCTGTGAATTAAACTACACAACCCAAAAGAAATAATGCTCTCTATAGACAAAAATCATTGATTTTATTTTATTTGACATTTTTGCATTTATGAGGAAAAAGCTTCATTATGGATGTGACACTTTTTCGTTATGGATGTGACAGATGTGAAATTGTCACTTATGTGACTTTGGTAAATCAAATATAATAGTTTGAAAACACTGACAGAGACCTTTTTGAGCATTTTTAAAGTACTGTAAAATACAAGTCTACACAAAAAATGTAGAAACGGTTTTGCTAATTTGGTGAAAACCTTATTTTTTTCATGGCAAGGTTGACATTTGCAAGGAATTGCCCATATATAAAACAACATTTCATAAGCGTTAACTAGTTTTTTTGTAATTTGATGCAAAGATGATATAATACAAAGTATAGTTTTAGAAATTTACGTATGTTTTTTAAAACAAATCAAAATATTAAAACCTTTTGAGGATTTAAGATGCTAATGACTATTAAAAGGCACCATCATAGTCTTTTGAAGGGTCTATAGTCATTAAAACTTTATATTAAGTGTCCTTAACTACTATACTTACATTGTTTTTACATATTACTAATGCTTGATTAATTACCTGCATTTACCTGTAATTACATTTATAATTACACTGTTGACCATCCATTACACCTTACCCATACCAACAAACCTTTCTCTAACCTTATATCCCATCTCAGTAGCACCAGAAGTCTTCTGCAATACATTATGAGGACAGTAAGTACATTGTATTCATATTTTGATGTAAGTACATAGTAGTTAAGGACATTTAATATAAAGTGGGACCAAAAAATCTAAGATAAGAAAAATAAACACATATATACATATTTTATAAGCTTCATATTTTTGTGTGCTCTCAATTTATCAATAAACCAAGGGCAAGAGATATAATTTAGCCTTTCTTGATGACATTACGCATGTTGGTAAACATAGCGAGTGATAATTGGTTGAATTTAGAAGCCAAAACCCTACACAGTGTAGTCTGAACCCAGCATAAGTTGAGGTAAAATAAACTGAGCACACTTGATGAACGTCAGTAGTACACTTATGCAACAGGTCTGTAAAATACCTGTCAGTGTTTTAATATTTGGAGGTTTCCCCCAGAGCAGAACAGAGGTTTACCTTTTTTCCCCTCTCCTCCCTTGATTTTTTTTCCATCGATCTGTTTTTAGGCTGCTGGGGTCCATAAACAGCCAGGAGGGGAAGGAGAGAGAGGTGGACGGATGAATAGAGGTAATGTCCAACAGCGCTCGGTGCCACTGGAGCCTTGAGTGTGACACACCAATGAGCCTTAAAGGGACAGTTCACACAAAAATCATTTACTCGTCCTTGGGTTTCTTTCACCTGTTCAGCACAAAGGAAAATTTACTAAAGAATATATTAAAAACTGAACTACTGAACAAAAAAAAGTGAACTACAGTTTGTTTTCTTTTCCAAATATTTCCCAAATTATGTTTAACAGAGCAAGGATTTTTTTCACAGTATTTCCTATAATATTTTTTCTTATGGAGAAAATCTTTTATTTTGGCTAGAATGAAAGCAGTTTTTATATATTTTTTTAAAACATTTACAGTCAATATTATTAGCCCTCTTAGGCAATTTTCTTTCTCTAGACAGAGAATAGACGATCTTTTGAAGTTATTTAAATACGTATGACTCAAACTCAAATCATTTTAAACCCTGTTTACAGCTGTATTTAGTGTCATCAGATCAGCTCAACCAAAATACATTAATACTTAATTGTATAAATATAATTAACTAATTAGATCAACTAGAAATTAACCAAGGGGTAATCGTTCTCACTTTTCGGATACCAATTAGAGCAAGCAAACAAACTTTTAAGGGATAGTTCACAGAGGAATTAAAATTTCCAGCAGGCTTGAAACATGTGGAGCATGAATAAATGATGACAGAAATGTCATTTTTGGGTGATCTGTCTTTTTAAATGATGTCTAGCCTTGAAGGTAAACAGATATGATCATTCATTTATTTTCTTTTTGGCTTAGTCCCTTTATTAATCTGGGGTCGCCACAGCGGAATGAACCGCCAACTTATTCAGCATATTTTTTATGCAGCGGATGCCCTTCCAGCTGCAACCCATCACTGGGAAACATCCATGCACACTTATTCCCACACATACACTACGGACAATTTAGCTTACGCAATTCACCTGTACCACATGTTTTTGGACTTGTGGGGGAAACCAGAGCACCCTGAGGAAACCCACGCGAACACTGGGAGAACATGCAAACTCCACACACAAATGTTAACTGGCCCAGCCGGGACTCGAACCAGCGACCTTCTTACTGTGAGGCGATAGTGAGCCACCGTGTCACCCCTTAAGGGAATTAATATAT
>CAIGQZ010032997.1:5405423-5420611 GCA_903798205.1 Danio tinwini
GTGTGTGTGTGTGTGTGTGTGTGTGTGTGTGTGTGTGTGTGTGTGTGCTGGACACCTCAGCCTGAGTGTGAATATTTTTGTGAGGGACATAGAGGGGTGTGTTTGTGTGTATCTGTGTATGTGAGTGAGTGTCTGTATGTGTTTTTGTTACATATCAGGACACAAATTCATATGACATTGGTTATTACAAGGAGTTGGTGAATTATGAGTACATTGCTGATGTCCCTATTTCTGCTTATAAATGATACAGATTTGTTTTTTATCAGGAAGTAAAAATGCACACAGTTTTTTGTGAGGGTTGGCTTTAGGGATTGGGTAGGAATAAAAAATACAGTTTGTACAGTATAAAACAATGGAAACCTATGGAATGTCCCCACAATTAACAAAACAAATCTGTGTGTGTGTGTGAATCTTGTATTCACTACATTGTAGGGACCAAATGTCTCCATAACACAACACACACACAATTCAAGTTAATTGTGACCTTGTGGGGAGTTTTTTTTTTGCTCCCCATGAGGAAATCGACCTATAAATCACACAGAAGGAAGTATTTTATATAAAATGTAAAAAATGCAGATGGTTTCCTGTGAAGGTTGGGTTTAGGGGTAGAGGGAGAGAATATACAGTCTTTACAGTATAAAAATCATTATGTCTATTGGAAGTTCCCAAAAAACTGTGTGTATGTATGTGTGGGACAGCGGCTGATGCTGGATGTTCACTGTATTGCGGCACACACTGCTCTGCTTTCATTCATTTCAGTGCTTTCATTGGTCTGGTGGCCGGCTGCAGACGGAATTAGTGATACGCCGGCTGATTTTTCACTGCTCCAAACCAAATAAATAAGAGCGGCTCATTCACTGTTCTCTCTCTCTCCTCACACACACTCTCTCTCTCTCCCCCTTTCTCTTCTATCTCTCATACAGACATTCCACATGCAAAAAAAAAATCCTTCCCGCTCGGCAACATAAATAGGTGAACAAATAATGAAAGATAAATAGTGTTTTTGTGTGTGGGTCAGTTAAGTTTAGCAGGCCTCCATACTTCAGCTGTCCTGACACTGACTTTCCAGCATCACACCTAGAGGAAGTTTCTTACCTGCCGGAGTACTAATGGCCGGAAAAATAGCAGCCGCCTCGCCATTCATTCACACCAATGATGAATAGTACACAATTATATTTGGCCCAAGCTGCTTTTAGCACATTTACTGAGGCCGCAAGAAGGATGCGAGCACATATCATGCAGAACGCGTGTTTAAAATCGTGGATTGTCCGAGTAGGCACTACATTTCTATTTGAACTTATCTAATGGCCTTTAGAAAAAGTAAATCCAGCACATGTGTTACGCAGTGGATGGCCTTCCAGCTGCAACCCATCACTGGGAAACATCCATACACACTTATTCACACGCATACACTACAGACAATTTAGCTTACCCAATTCACCTATACCACATGTTTTTAATATTTAATATTGTTAATATTGTCTTAAGTATTTTAAGTGTATTTTATTATAGTTGTAAAAGAGCAGTCTCTTTAACTGGCCTTTAATTTATATTATATCATCTGCAACAAGTACAGTTGTTCAAATATACAGTTAAAGTCAGAATTGTTAGACCCCCTTTATATATCGAAAAAATAATGCTTAAGGGGGCTAATAATATTGACCTTAAAATGGTTTTAAAAACATTAAAAACTGCTTTTATTCAAGCCGAAATAAAACAAATAAGACTTTCTCCAGAAGAAAAAATATTATAGGAAATACTGTGAAAAATTCCTTACTGTGTTAAACATCATTTGGGAAATATTTGAAAAAGGAAAGAAAATCACAGAAGGGCTTATCATTTTGACTTTAACTGTATGTTGAAAACACTACACATTCAGATCATTTATGAGCCCGTCTTTTCCAGAAGGGAATGTAACCCTAAAGAGTTTTTTTGGGCCATGCACACAGTTTTACACTCTTGCATTGGGGACGGGCAGAAAGAGAGAGAGAGATGGAGGCTGGAAGGGCCGCGTCGGAGAGCAGGTCTGCACAGTGACGTCCTCAGACAGTTTCCTTCAAAACATCCGCTTTATGAATCGGGCATCTTATTGACCCCGCTCTCCCTCCACAAACACGTTGCCTTCTGGACAGAGCAGCAGAGAAGTTAAAGCAAATTAACAGGCCTTGTTTACACCACTGTAAAGGGAATAATGAACTTTGCAATCACTTAAAGAGACAATTATTACTCTATTATTGTTCATTCATTAATTTTCCTTCGGGTTAGTCCCTTTGTTCATCAGGGGTCGCCACAGCAGAATGAACTGCAAACTTATCCAGCATATGTTTCACACAGCGGATGCCCTTCCAGCGGCAACCCAGTACTGGGAAACACCCATACACTCTCACATTCACACACATGCACTACAGCCAATTTAGTTATTTCAATTTACCTATAGCGCATGTGTTTGGACTGTGAGGGAAACCCACACAAACACGGGCAGAACATGCAAACTCCACACAGAAATGCCAACTGACCCAGCGGGGGCTCGAAACAGCAACCTTCTTGCTTTGAGGCAACAGTGTTAAACAAATCCTGAGTTCCACACAATTGCTTCATGTTGTCCTTGTTGTTCTTCATGGATTGGATGGGGCCATTCATTTTTTAGGGGCCATTAGGGGGTCATTCATCCTCTCTTTTTTCAAGTGTCGTTTTATGCTATTCTTTTGTATATGAAAACTCACTAGTCAATTTCTGTGCAATATTTTATCCTCTTTCTTTCCGGTTTTGCACTGCAAGAATAGTTCTACACTGTAAAAATGTGTTAATGAATAGTTTCCATATTTTGTGATTCACAAGTGTTTTCAGTTCATTTTAATGTGTGAATTGCATTATGGGACGTTGATCTATGCTCTGTCGCCTTTTGATGTTGAAATTCAACTCTACAGTTTAACAAAGTGACTTTAATTGACATTTTCAACACAGGCTCATTGTTAATACGTACCCCTGTACAGATTTCTGGAGAGCCCAAATTGTGTAGCCAGAGCTACGTAGGGCTGCATTTCGTCTTTAAAAGTACACTATGGGGCAGTATGACGCAGCTGACAGCTTCTGTTTCTTTTCAGCCTACCACTGACCGCTTACCTCAGCGTGGACGGCTTTTCCGCTGTTAGCAGTTTCCCTAGTGCCTCGCCGCATAAGTCAGCGGATCGGGATGTTGATTGTGATAATAGGGAGTTCAGCAAAAAATTTTTGATTTTAGAAAGCAGGTAAAACAAAAACAAAGGCAACAAATAAAATAAACAAGTAAATAACAGGGTGAGAACGTGGTAAGATCTGAAAACATGGTAAAAATCAGGCAGCTTTCCTTTTTCTGGATTGCTTTTGAAAACACTATCGGTTGGGTTCAGGGAACAGGGTGGGTGGGGAGATCGGTCGGTCTGTCAGTCAGTCGGTCAGTCGACAGCGGCCTCTGGTGGATTTACCTGAGAACAGCAGGCACGAATGCCAATCGAGAGAGAAATTTGAGATCTGAAAAAGTGCACACAGCGGCCTCTAGCAGATTTGTGAAAACAAAAACTGCAAAATGCATACCTCCTGGAACATTTTTCGCGCTTTCCAGAAATGTATACAGGGGTATGTATTAATAATGAGCCTGGGTTGACATGTTAGTTTTTTTAAATAATATACTGTATAATATATAAAGAAATAAGTCTGTAAAATAACAGTAAATGTACTGGCAGTTTATTACAAGGTTTTTGTAGCGTAATATACAACACCAGCCCACACAATATATCACTATAAGCTATTAAAAATGTTAATAAAAAGTCACTTTTTCCAAATTTCTGATGTTAAAAGTTGATGGAAGAAAGATCAAGGTCCCATAATGCATTCAAAAGCAGAAATAAATGGAGAAAAATAAAAACATGAATCACAAAATATGGAAAACTGCAGATTTACAGATATTTTACTGTGTAATTTTGCTGTGCTAAATACTCATAGTACAGTACATAGTACAGTAAAAAAAGAGTATTGTATTAAACATAAAACAATTAAGTTGTACCCGAAAAACTCAAGAATTTTGTTGTTTCAGCTCGTTTTTAAAGAAGCAGCAAAAATATTTTTTCCAGTGTGTCTCTTTGGTCTACTTCTCTAACTGTGTTTTTCCTGCTGTGGTTTGAGGCGTTTGGTAGATACGGCACTTCTCTGTGTGGTTAATGGATAACTGCGGCAGCCGGGCGGCCATGATGAAACGTTGACATTTCCCTGCGATTATTCATCCGCCCTTTTGTTCGCAGTGTTTGCTAATGGCCTGGGCTCTGGGCGGAGCTGGAGCTGGAGCTGGAGACACTGAGGGGCATCGCAGGCAGGCAGGCACACCCCGATGTTTGCTCCTCATGTTTGCTCAATATGGCCTGTGGGTGGAGGGTCTGAACTGTGCTGTTACAGACAGGACCCTGAGAGTGTGTGTGGCACGCTGAATATGCACATAAACACACTTTATTATGGGCACTGGAAAATAAATCTAGGTCAGCCCGAGGTCATGAGATTTGACGGGTTTACGTAATTGGAAAAAATCACATGACGTGTTGAGGAAAAATCTGAATTCAGGCCCAAAATCAAAAGAGGGCTGTTGCATTTTGGATTGATTTCGGAAGGATTTTGAAAGACTAAAGACTGGAGTAATTATGCAGACATTTTAGTTTTGCTGCACCGGAATAAATAACATTTTAAAATCCACAAAAGGTATTCATTCATTCATTTCAGGGGTCGCCACAGTGGAATGAACCGCTAACTTATCCAGCATATGTTTTACACAGCGAATGCCCTTCCAGTTGCAACTCAGTACTGAGAAACATCCATACACACTCATTCACACTCACACACTATGGCCAATTTAGTTTATCCAATTCACCTAGAGTGCATGTGTTTGGACTGTGGGGGAAACCGGAGTACCTGGAGAAAACCCACACCAACACCAGGAGAACAACTGACAACTGGCCGGCCGGGACTCGGACCAGTGACCTTCTTGCTGTGAGGCGACAGTGCTAACCACTGAGCCCCTGTGCCACCCCGAAATAGTAGTGTTTTACTGCATTACAATTAAAAGATGCAGTAATTCTATAATAATAATTATTTAGGAATATTTATTAATTGTTCATATCTATTGTTTGACCTTTAGATCCTTCACTAGGAAGACTTAATTTGATTTCTGCATCATTATAATACCAACTTTCTCCTAAAAATAAATTTTTTTATCCATCGTTAAATGATCAAATTATAAAAAATATTATTAATTGTAATATATATGTAGAAATAGTCATAGAACATTTATTTATTTAACTTTTTTCATGTGGATTTGATTGTTTCAATGGCATAAATACTTATAATACAATAATATTCTTATTTAAAAAATTTTTTATTACATTATTATTATTAATACATTTAAATATGAATTGTTAAGGGGCGACACAGTGACTCAGTGGTTAGTGCTGTCTCCTCACAGCAAGAAGATCGCTGATCGAGTTGAATGAATGGATTAGTTGTAGTGTAGTATTTATTCATTTATTTATTTATTTATTTATTTAACTTTTTACTTATGTAATTTCTAAATTACTTAATTGCTGTAATTAATTGTTAATACATAAAGTAAAAAGGAATACATCTAATCTTAACCTTTTTAAATTATTCATTCATTCATCTACCTTTATTCAATCAACCTTTATTAATCAGGGGTCGGCAAAGCGGAATGAACCGCAAACTTATCCAGCATATGTTTTACACAGCAGATGCCCTTTCAGCTGCAACCCATTACTGGGAAACATCCATACATACTCATTCACACACATACACTACGGACAATTTAGCTTACCCAATTCACCTATAGCGCATGTCTTTGGACTTGTGACTCCTAAAATAGACTTCATTTTCTTCATCCAACTGTGAACATTTTAATCTTCATTTAACTTTTTACATGTGGATTTGTTTGTTTTAATGAAAAGAAAATACTTATCATGCAATAATATTTTTATTTTAAAAATAATCATTTAAAAATGCGCTTAATTAAAAACAGTTTCACATTGTACATTTTACATTATAAATGTTAATGAAAAAAATGCTTATAATACAATATTATTTTTGTTTCAAAATAATAATAAAATGCACATGAACATTTAAATCTGTATTAGACTTTACATTTTTTTTAGTTGTAATGGAAAAAACAGCTTATAATACAATAATACTTTTTTAGTAAAAAAAAAATCTTTTAAAAATGTGCTTAATTTTAAAAAATCTAGCAAAAAAACAACAAAAGTCCTAAAATATAATTCATTTTCTCCGTCTAACTGTGGACATTTTAATCTCGATTTAAAGTTTACATGTGGATTTGTTTGTTATAATGGAAAGAAAATGCTTATAATACAATAATATTTTTATTTTTCAAAATATAATAATTGAAAAATGTGCTTAAATATATATATTTTTAATCTAGTAAAAAAAAGTCATAAAATATGCTTAATTTGCTTTGTCCAACTGTGAACATTTTAATATTCATTTAATGTTTTACACGTGGATTTGTATGTTATAATAAAAAGAAAATACTTATGATACAATAATATTTTTTATAAAATAATCACTTTAATTAATTTTTATTTTACAAAATCTAAAAACAACAACAACAGTCCTAAAATAGACTTCGATTCCAGCTGTAAACATTTTAATCTTTGTTTAACTTTTTACATGTGGATTTGTTTTACAATAATAAAATGCTTATAATACAATCATATTTTATTCAAAATATAATCATTTTAAAATGTGCTTAACTATATTTAAAAGAATTCAGCAAAAAACAAAAACATACTTCATTTGCTTCATCCGACTGTACACATTTAATCTTCATTTAACTGAATGTACATGTTAATTTGTTTGTTATAATGAAAAAGAAATTCTTATAATAATAAGCATCCAACTCTGAACATTTTAATCTCGTGCTGAAGTTTGATCTGCACGTTTTCTTCTCAGATTCCCCAAAATGTTCTCGATTATTCATATTTAAATAGAAAGAAAGCTCTGGTGTGTGTGTGTGTGTGTGTGTGTGTGCATTATCAAGATCAGGCTTTAGCCTCAGGTATCTTTGGTTATGTTGGTTTTAGAGGTCTTAACTGGAGTAAACAGTGAAGTCCTGAAGTGTTTGGGTCTTATCAGCAGAAGGGTGGGTCGCGGACTAAAGCCACCTGAGAGGAATGAAGACGGCAGAAAGGCTCAGGTAAACACAAAAGCCTGACCGCGGCACAGAAACAGAGGAACGGGAATGGTCGGTCGTTCCTGTATTGTGCTTATATTTGCTCACCCGGCAGGCAGATGAACAGTTCACTGACACCTGAGCGCATGATCTGATGAAGCAGACAGACTTCAATGATGAGAGCTGAACACGGAAACAACAACAAAAAAAAGGCTGTATTTTCATAACAAGAGAATGAATACCACAATTCTGCCATAATGGTGGACATACAAAGTGAATGAACAAAGCAAAATAATAGTTGTGAAAATGAACTAATCAGCACACCTCTGATAAGATTGCATAATTTTCTGTCAGATCTTTCACTGTGGATAGTATCAGTCAAAACTATTAGCCCTGCTCTTAAGTTTTTATTATTAAGTGATGTTTAATAGAGAAAGGACATTTTCACAGTATTTTAATGTTTTTTTTTTCCTCTGGTGAAAGTTTTATTTATTTGACTTTGGCTGGATAAAAACATTTTTTAAGGTCAATATTATTAGCACCCTTAAGATATATATTTCTTCGATTGTCAAACGAACAAACCACTATTATACAAAAACTTGCCTAATTATCCTTACTTGCCTAGTAAACATCCCAGCAGGCACACAACATCATAAGACATTAATGTTAGGTTAGATTTAAGTTGTGACATCAGCTGACCAAAATTCAATGTCTAGCCAGCGTCTTGAGTAATTTTGACAACCAATAACGACATCAAATGACGTTGATATTTGGTTGATTTTAAGTTGTGTTAGAAAGTGATCCAAAATATCGAGCCAACATCTTAAACCAATGTCATATTGACGTTAAATACCGACATTTATTCATCAGGTATGGCAACCAAACGTCTGATAGACGTCATAGTGGACACAATGTCAAGCTGTAACATCATTAGACGTGGATATTTGGTTGATTTTAAGTTGTGTTAAAAAGTGATACAAAATATCGAGCCAACATCTTAAACCAATGTCATATTGACGTTAAATACTGACATTTATTCATCAGGTATGGCAACCAAACGTCTGATAGACGTCATAGTGGACACAACGTTAAGCTGTTACATCATTAGACATGGATATTTGGTTGATTTTAGGTTGGAAGTTGGACACTGACGTTGAGTTCTGATGTCAACCCAATTTTCATTTCCAAACAAAATGCAACGTCCCTACAACGTTGGGGTACATGTCAATCTGACGCCATGTTGATGTCCTGCTCCTATTGTGATATTAACCTTACTGCACGTCAAACAGAATACTAGTATCGGGCAAAACAAGTGGAAAAATATCATGCACTTTCACAAAGGCAAAGACAAAAATAAAGTATTTGTTAGAAATTAGTTATTAAAACTATTACGTTTAAATTATGTTGAAAAAATCTTTTCTCCATTAAGCAACCCTTGGGAAATATTTTTAAAAGATTAAAAATTTTACAGGGTGTTTATCTTATTAAATAGCATCTTTTTTTACCATAGATTGTAACTTTTTAACCTCTAAATTAGAGGGGTAACAATTTCATATTATGATTAGAGTGACCGAAATGATCACAGTTAATCTTGTTAAAATTACCTGAAAATATTGAATAAAATAACAACTAAAATTTGCATCTTTAGGCAGTTATTGTGACAAACAACATTAGCATATATTCCTGTAGTAGACACACTCTCTTCTCTCCATATGCACCAGACAACTTTTTATAAGCACGTCATGCTTCACTTTGTATAAAAGCTTCTGCTAAATGTATAAATGTAAATGTCATCAAATTTTGAAGAAAAAATATCTAAGAAAAACTATCTAAGAAGAAAAAAAAATGTATACCATGAAAGGTTTTTTGCTCTGTTAAACATCACTTTCGGAAATAGTTGAAAAACAATAATAATTTCACAGTTACAATTTCACAATTATAATTAACTTTGATAATTTCAATGTCTTTTTTTTCTTTCTATGGTTTTAGCATAAGAAAATAAACAATAACATAGACGGAACAAACAAAAAAACTTAATAAAACAGAGTACAAAGTCCATTTCACAATACACAAACAGTCGGACACAACATAATGCAATATCATCCAGAAAGCATAAGAAAAAATTTGAACTAAATAAAAAAAAGTAATAATAATAATTTACAGAGAAATGTGTGGGCTCCACAACTCGACATATGCCAAACCAATCCCACCTATAATGAGTTACAAGTCAGCATTACTGATATAAAACATAATTGGGTTCCAGATTTTAAAAAATATGTTTTGTTTGTTTGCCATCCCAAATTGCATTTCTTCCATGGGCAACACATCACTTAAGCTCCTAATCCAGGTTTCAAAAACAGGTATGTGATCTGAATTTCGTAAAATTGTTTTATTTGCTAATATCATAAACAAAGATGTGATATATATTTATCTCCTGTGATATATATATATATATATATATATTAATTATATATCATATATCTTTTATATGCCTGTGATATATATTTATCTCCTATTTCTGAGGCTCTGGTGACAGATCAATCCTGTGTGCTTCAGATATAAAATGAAAAATGTTCTGCCAAAATGAGCTGATTTTATGGCATGACCAGAATGAGTGAGTCAGTGTACCTTTAAAGTTTTTACATTTATTGCACAACTAGGATACATTTGGGAAAATCGTATGCAATTTTACTTTTGAATAATGAAGTCTGTGGATAACTTAAAATTGAATCAGTCTGTGTCTTGCGTTGATTGAATAATCGTGAATTTTGGAAAGATAATCTTCCCATGACTCATCTGATATCTCTGTATTAAGCTCCTTGTCTCACTCTTTCCTAATTTTAACAGTGTTTGAATTAACCTTATCTAATAATAAGTAATAAAGAAAGAGACAATACCTTTTTCCATTGGGTTGTGTTTTGTTATATTTTCAAGTGTCTGGTGTATGGTTATATTTTTAAAACCTGGAAAAATGTACCTAGTAAAATCCCTTATTTGCAAATATCTAAGAAAACTCAAAAAATTAAAGATCATATTTTGATTTCAACTGACTAAATGAGTCAAATATATTACTAATAATATATGTACTAATCCTTTTTCAATCTAATGTGAAAATGTTGTTTTCATTATGTCTTGTTCTAAACATTGTCATTACTATTGAACTAATAAACAAAATCCATATTTAGAAATTGAAATAAGTTTGTTATGGGATAGAGGAATTAATCATTCAGTCTTCAACTGTATGTAAATGCTCATTTATGGTGGTGCTGGCGTCTCTGCGGTGTGTTTTAGATCTGCTGGAGCTGCACCTGGAGTGCAGGGGGAAGGCGAGCAGAGAGGAGAGGAGGGCCGCTTTAAAGCTTTTACCACTGTGCAAACACCAGGCTGATTGCTTTAATGGGATCAACTGGAGGCCTCTGTGAGACTCGGCCCTGCCCGACCAGCATCAGCGGGATGACGGGTAAGTGTAAGCTCACTTCTCATTACTGCTCTTGAAAGGGCCCGTGTAATCCAGCACACGTAAAGGCAAACACACATGCACTCTCAGCAGCACAGACACCTTTGTGATGGACAGTGGAGGACGGAAACAGCTGAGGGACTCCAGCACCAAAACGCATAATGTGACCTTATATGGCAAAACATGACACTTTTCTTTTCCTTATGTGAAGCACTAGTATAGGTAAATAATAATAAAAAAATTAAATATTAATAAAAGCTTTATTAGATTATAGATAATGCACTAAAAAAATATGTGTTGTATTAACCCAATGTTGGGTCAAATATGGTGTGTTGTGTAACAGTTGTGTTCAAAAGTGTCATTTAAATTTAATTGAAAAAATCAACCCAACATTGAGTTTGTCCACATTTGTCTGAACATTAGGTCAAAACAACCCAGCATTTTAATAATATGACACTGGGCACGTTTTGATATTGATATCATATTTTGATGTGTATCATTTCAACTTCGATAACTTTAGTATGCCATGTTCTAAATATAATAATGTCTGTTGTCATTTGCATTACATAAATAAAGAGTTTGTTTGGGGACGGAAGAATTAATGATAGTATTGATAAATAGCTATTTTAAGATATATAAAGTTAATGGACAAATTAAATACATTATTAAATGTGTGAAACAATTTCATAAATGTCCACAAGACTGTAGTTTAAGGTAGTTTAAGCTGTAGTTTAACTGTAGTATAGTGACTCTTTTTCTTCATTGGAACATTAAAGATTCATACAGATTAAATAGTCATCAAAATAGATATATTAAGCAACACATAATTAATAGCTGTGGCCCATGACGACACTGAAGTCTTTTAAAGTGAAGCATTTTTTCTCTGCAAAAAACTGGACATAATTTCTAGCATTATTTGCTGTGATCAGCAGACTTGGAGAATGTAGAGATCCGATGCTGTCTGAGGAGCTTAAATTAGCAGGAAAGTTCCATATTTGGTGAACTGTTCGTCTTAAATATATTGGTACAGTCCATTTTTTATTTGATGCAGAGGATTAATCATCAATTTTGAACACAATCTGGTAGTGTTCTGAAATTTTCTGGATGATGTTAATCAGAAAAATTTCAAACATCAACTTGATGACCAACCCATCAAATAACGTAAATAAAAAACGTCAAAAATGCTAATTGATTTGATGTCACTCGACTACCGTGATGTTTAACATTAGTGTCAAAAAACTTGTGAAAAATGCAAATAGATTTAATGTCAATTGAGTACCATGATGTCAAAATGACATCTAACATTTATAGTGTCAAAAAATTCAAGAGTTCACACTTAGCTCATGATTTATCACATAGCTTGTTTGGCGTGCTGTCCCGGGAGAGAGCCCTGAGCTCAAGGGATCCTCGGGCCCAGGGCTCCCCCCTTTCACATGGCGAGGGTAAATTGAGCTCAGGTTGTTCTCAAACTCCCCCGCTGCTGAGGCCAAGGTGAACTTCTTGTCAGTAAGACATTAGAAAAAAGATTTAGGCTTATTTTATTTATAATATAGAGCATATTTGGATGGTGGGAGGAAACCGGGGAACCCGGAGGAAACCCACGCGGACACGGGGAGAATATGCAACGGGGAGAATATGCAAACTCCACACAGAAATACCAGATGGCCCAGCAAGGACCTGACGCCATTGGTATTCTTGCTGTGAGGCAACAGTGCTAGTCACTGGGCCACCGTGCCACCCATTCTGGATAAAGGTGGAAGAAGGGGAGGATGAAGATAGTTGTAGAAAGGAAATGAGGATATATATAGTGACTTGGGATCCTTTGATTGGAAGATCATGATTAGCTAATGTGGGCCAGCTGGATCAATCATGAGCACGTGCTCCTCTCGAAATTAGTTTAAAATTAAACTTCACCACATCAAAAATGCTAATTGATTTGATGTCAATTGACTACCTTGACTTCAAAACAACACCAAACGGACATCTAACGTTGATGTCAATAAAATAAGTGAAAAAATCTAATTGATTTCATGTCAATTGACAACCTTGATGTCAAAATGACATCAAATAGACATCTAACATTTATAATGTCAAAAAACACATCAAAAATGCGAATCGTTTTAATGTCAATTGACTACCTTGACATCAGAACTACATCAAATGGACATCTAATATTATTGTCAACATGTAAAAAAGGCAAATTGATTTAATGTCACTTGACTACCTTGACATCAAAATTACATCAAATAGACATCAAACATTAATGTTAAATAAACACGTAAAAAATTGTGAATTGTTTTAATGTCAATTGACTACCTTGACGTCAGAACTACATCAGATAGACATCTAATATTTGTGTTAAAAAAATGTGAAAAATGCTAATTGATAAGATGTCAATTGGGTACCTTGACGTCAAATGAACATCTAACCTTGATGTCAAAAACACATAATCGGTTTAATGTCAGTTGACTACCTTGTTGTCAAAACTACATCAAATAGACATCTAACATTTATAGTGCCAAAAAAACACGTCAAAACTGCTAATCGATTTGATGTCATTTGACTACCTTGACTCCAAAACAACATCAAACGGACATCTAACGTTAATGTCAATAAAATAAGTTTAAAAACCTAATTGATTTCATGTCAATTGAATACCCTGACGTCAAAATGACATTAAGTGGACATCTAAAATTAATGTAAAAAAACATGTCAAAAATTTTATTTGATGTCAATTGAATACCTTGACATAAAAACTACATCAACTGGACATCTAAACATTGGTGTCAAAAACATGTTAAAAATTGCTAATCGATTTGTTGTCAATTGACTACCTTGATGTCAAAACAACATCAAATGGTCATCTAACATAAGTGTCAAAAGGCATGTGAAAAAGGCAAATCGGTTTGATGTCACTTGACTATCTTGACATTAAAATTACATCAAATAGACATCTAATATTAGTGTAAAAAACATTAAAAAATGAGAACCGATTCGATGTCATTTGACTACCTTGACTTCAAAACAACATCAAACGGACATCCAACGTTAATGTCAATAAAATAAGTTAAAAAACCTAATTGATTTCATGTCAATTAAATTTAAAAATTAATTTAAAAAAACATGTCAAAAATTATATTTGATTTTATGTAAAGTGAATACATCGACGTCAAAACTACATCAAATAGACATCTAATATAAGTGTTAAATAATCATGTCAGAAATGCTAACCAATTTGATGTCAATTGAAAACCCTGACATCAAAACTACATCAAATAAACATCTAAAATTTGTGTCAAAAACACATCAAAAGTGCTAATCGATTTGATGTCAATTGACTACCTTGACGTCAGAACTACATCAAATGGACATCTAACATTAGTGTCAAAAAACACATAAAAATTGTATTTGAGGACTGTCCTGTAATCGATTTTTGACGCCAATGATAGATCTCGTTTTGACATATGGGTAGTTTACAGTGTAGGGATACAAATTGTTTAAATTTGTCATTTGAAATGGAAGCTTTCATGTGAATGAAAATTTACATCTATTATAATAGTTTTTGTGTTATTGATGATCGATGTGTGGATGTCAAATAAATGTCAATGTTTGACATCAACTCGATTAGCATTTTTGACATCAATGTCAATTTGATGTCGTTTTAAAATGAAAACACTGCACCAAAATCACAAATTTTTGACACCCCATCGCTGGTGTTGGATCTTTTGTAGTTTCATGTCCTTCTCAGTGTTCATGTACAGGACTGAAGGTGATTAGTGGGAACAAATGATGTGTGATCTGCTGATGACTCTGTGTTTGATGAAAGACGCCGCAAGTTTCTGTGTGGCGAAACCAAAGAGTAAAGCGCTGAGCTAACAGTGAGAGTTTGGTCATGATTTACAGTGGGATAAAGGATCTGCATTTAGTCATATATGACTAGGAGGCTGTTTACACCTGGTATTAAGATGTGTTTTCGTTAATCCGATCACAAGTGGATGATGCCAAATACAGATGTAAACATTTTGTCCACTTTTAAACACAGATTGAAAACACATTTGATCAAATTTGCCAACACAGGCTCATTCTGAAAACATACTCCTATATATATTTTTGGAGAGCGCAAATTATGTAGCCAGAGGTACGTATGGCTGCATTTGATCTTTAAAATGAACGCTACGGGGCGGTATGACACCGTTCCTTCTTGAGCTTACCAACTGACCGATTACCTCTGTGTGGACGGCTTTCCCCCTGTTACCAGTATGTCCAGTGACTCGTCACGTATGTCAGCGGCAGGGCTTAATTTGTGCCAGAACACCTCTGAAATCTGATTCTGCACCTCATTTTACCGATCCACCTCCTCAACCGGGTCAAACCCGGTTGGGTTTAGGGAAAGGGCTAGGCGGGTCAATCTGTGCTATTGAAAACACTATTGGTTGGGTTTAGGGAAGTGGGTGGGTGGGTCAATCAGTGCTTTTGAAAACACTATTAGTTGGGTTTAGGGAAGTGGGTGGG
>CAIGQZ010032997.1:5452131-5479816 GCA_903798205.1 Danio tinwini
AATTAAAGTAAAGCAAAAACTGTGTCAAGTAGTAAAAATTGCCAGTGCAATTGTAGGTAAAGCACAAAGACAGCTAAATAAAATTTATTTAAGGAAAATTAAACAGAAAGCACATGTCATTACTGAAGACTGTTCCCATCCCTTAAATTTAACATTTCAACTTTTGCTATCAAAGTTTTAGGCAACCTCAAGTAAAGAAAAATGTGTATCAAGTTGATTAGAATTTTAAACCCTGGGTTTTAAGTATGAAAAGCATTTAATTAGGTTTTATTGTGATTTATGGGATGATATTGAATGTATTTAGGTAGTTTTTTTGTGATATGTGTGATGGGAATGCTGATGTGGTCATGTGGTGAAGCCAAAGATAAATTTCCACTTGTGGACAATAAAGAAAGTAAAGTCTTGCTTCATGGAAACTGTGATACTTTACTTCTGGGATTCTCTGATAAAAAAGGAGGTTCAAAATATTTGTTTTACATAATTGTGCTCATTTTGATGCTTGAACTATTTATTGTGATGAATAAAATTAAATACATTTTTAATTGTACTTTTAACTATTTTTTTAACTCAAGATATGATGAGATTAGTCTCACAATACTCACACATGAACTTAAAGGAGAAGATTGAAAGTATGTCAATATTGCAACAGAAACTAAACTGTTTAACATATTTTTGTTAAATTCCCTAGTTTTAATGTTATCAGACAATATTTTTTATCTGCAGAGACTTTAAATGAAATACTTTTTAAATGTGAATCCTTCCTATTTTTATCAAAAGTAAACCTTAAACTGTTTTAGATTTTTATCTTATGTATTTTTACTGTATTTTATCTTGTATATTATGTATTGATGTTGATGAATTTTTAATTGCTAAAATATTATAATTATAGAAAAGTGATTTTTATAAAATGTTGTAAACTTGATTATTCATTTTTGCCATGAAATAGCCAGAGCTGATAGGGCAATAAACTCAAAACGCTCTCTTTTTAATGGTCTTTTTGAATAGTATTGTATAATTTCCCCAAACTGACTACAATAATAATAATAATATATCTTCTTGAGCACATCATAATACTAGAATATTTGACGAATTATGTGACACTGAAGAATAATCGTGCTTAAAATTCAGCTTTGACCCACAAAAACTAAGTTTAGAGATATTAGCTGTAATCTCCGCAACAGCCTCTGACAGTGGGTTTGGAATGAGCTCGCGTTATCGCCGTCTGGATGTTCGTCAGCCTCTTCACGGCTGGAGGCATATTTTTTGACTGCCGTCTATGCTCATAATGTAGAATGCTAAGTCTTAACGTGTAAAAATGTAACCTACTGAGAGCTTTGGAATAAAAAAATGACAATGTGACACTACCGCTTAACTACAGCAGTCCTTCAAGCCACCAACAATAACTAATACAATTCTAAACTGCATTCAAGAAAATAACTGTTATTTAATGTTACAATAACATTTTACATTTTTGCTGTATTTTCTTTTAAAGAAATGCATACTTTGTGAGCAGAATTTGCATTTTATTAAATGTTAAAGTCTTACTGATTCCAAATATTTGACTGTTGGTGTTTATTTAACAAGTAATGATTTTTTCATTTAAATGATTTAGAGTTGTGATTCTTTCATGCTGTTTAAATGTATGCATCGTTTAAGAATCGCCTGCAAAGTTTATAAATGTATGTCAAATATATCTCAGTTTGATTATGCATGTTTTTTTTTCTTTTATCTTTTACTTAAGATGGTTGACGTGGAGCTGAGCAGAGGAGAAGGACATCACGGCTCACAGAAGGTATTAAACAATTGGCCATTTTTAATGGTATTTTAGTGGTTGGCTATTATATATTTTTGATAATTGCTAAATGGTATTAAAGTGCCAGTGAGTAAAGGCAAGACATGTTATAATGCACACCACAAAATTTGCTGATTATTTTTAACGTCATTATTACCTTTTTTTAAGATATAGTTGAAATGAGGGCTGGATCTTGAATTAAAATGTAAAACAATGTGCATGTACAATTAATCCTAATCTTTTAATTTTGTTTCTGACAAATTTCAAGTTTGAAATTTCAGTACTAAATTTTGACAATAATAGTTATATAATGTGGAAACAAAATATATCAATTAAACAGCAAACAAATCCATCGATTTTTGTATTAGTGTTTCATTAGAAGCATTAAGTTCCAAAGGTTTGTGCATCTATTAGAGATTTACACATAAATAAATTTGAATATTCTAATAAATTGACATTATCCAAAATTATTAATGTGTGCTTAGATGAATTATCACTAATTCAGGAAAAATTGTCATTTTATTTGCAGAAATGACCACAAATAGTCAGTGTTTTACCCTTTTAAAAATCATACATAATATAAACAAGTATATGTGATTAGCAATATATTGGTCATAATTCAAATTAAATATGTTGTGCATCTTGTTTCACTAATAATTTTACTCTCTCGTGGGAAGATTATTTGGTTTCAGACTGATTTAGGCGTCATGTAATGTAAATGAAGGCATTTTGGACCCATTTTTATTAATAATGACCAGTAAACCAAACATTTTCCCTCACATATCAATGATACCCACATGTTTTGAATATATATCCTCTGTGTTTAGTATTACAGGTGTCTGATCATCCTCACCTGTATAACTACAGTCCTCTTGATCCTCCTGTCACTCCAAACGCTGCTTGTTCCAATGGCCAAGTCCTCCTCCACCAAATCACCTGTACAGCAGGAGCGTGTGCTAATCAGGGAAACCTGCACGGACCCTTGCCAGTACAGTACAGACGCCCACCTCACCATTTACTACACCAGCCTGTGTCATATTTACCCAAATCCAGCACTTGTTTCTTGCTCAAGTTCAAAAATAGTGCCTGCTTTGCTGGAGCACATCACTTATTCTTACAATGTGAATTTTGTAGCTTTTATTATTTTGCCAACTATTTGCAAGATGTAAAAAAAACTTCTATTTGCTACAAAGATATGATTCCTGTCTTCTGAGCCAGGTTACAGCAATTCGACCAATTCTCATTTTCATATTTGTGGGTATTTTACTACATTCAGACAGTAGTGCAAAATTACTAATTTTGTTAGAGAAAAGCGCTCATTTATTTATAACCTTTAAACCAGAGGTCTCAAACTCGCGGCCCATGGGCCAAATGCGGCAGAGAAACGTTTCTCAATGTGTGAAAGTTAGAGCAGCATTGCCATGGAGTGTTTTCTCCTGTGCCTGTCTGGCTGCCTTGTTTCTGTTGAGCACTTGCGGACATTCGTCCCAGTGCGCTTCAAGTGTATATAAATCAGTGCTTTAATCTGAGTCGGATCTTCCCGGTTCCTGTTCCAGAAAATGTCAGATATTCGTGTTCATGTTTTGCTTTCTGGTATTTCATTTAATTGATTCAGCATTAACTTGTGCACTGTGAATACCTACGTGTGTGAAGACTGCGTGAAGAAGCAAAGGCTGCATGGATTGTGTGCGCGCGTATGCATGATGGTACTCAACACGCGCAAGTTAAATCAAAATTCACGTTTAACTATTGGCCCTGAACAATATTTTCAAACAGTCATCTTTCTTGTGTTTACAATCACTCTCATTGGTTGGTGATTGTTTCACATGCAGTGAGCAGTGAAAATAAACAATGGCATAAAACATAGTGGCGTACCTAAATGATATTTGTATTTTCAAAATAGCAAAGAGGCAGTCACACATTTATTGATTTAAAACCACAAGTAAATCTCGTTTGATCAGGCTCATTATCAGATCTCGAGAAGCTGGAACTGCCTCCCTGGATCAGGGTAGCCGGAGACAGACGTGAGTCAAATCAGCCACAGAACATGACGGAGGAGCTAACTATGCGCTCGTCTTGAAGATTAGACAGAGTGAGTCGTTTAATTACTAATTTTCATCTGGAAGTGAACTGAAATGGCACTTAGAGAGTTAATGTGAGGTCTCTCTCTCTCTGACAAAAGAAATCAAAGTGAGCTGTATGGAGCAGGATAAAAGAAAAGTCACATATATCGACACCTGTTCATCGGCAATAAGGTAAACTGGACCAATTATAGGGTCGCACCGTTATTTGTGGGTCATTTGCATCGCACTACCTGCATTGTATTTGCATTGCCTCACACAATGAACATTACATATATTTCTATATGTTGTAAAAGTAGTCAAAAGAAATGACAACAACACAGTGTTGCTTCTTTTTCCTGTAACAACAGCACGGCGGATAGCAGTAAATCTAATTATTATTGTTATTATTATTATTTATTACTGATTGATTTATTTTCTTATTCATTTTTTATTTGTTTATTTTTTTCTCTTATTTTGTTTAAAAGAATCAAATCTTCTCAAATCTCTTTATTTTTATATTTTAACACAAAATAAGATGAAAAAAATTTACATTAATAATTATTAATATAATTAATTTCTTGTGGAAAACTTGATGCTGCCCAGACTCACCTAGACTCTGCCTCCAGCAGCCCCCTGGTAAATTGAGTTTGAGACCCCTGCTTTAAACTGTACATGATGTAATGTTTAATAATTTTTTGATCTTCAATTTGATTATTTAATCAGCATTATCAAAATATTAATACATTTTTTACTGTATGGTCTTTTGGCACTGTTACACCCATATGTTTTCTAGTGTTTTATAGTGATCCGCTGTTAAATGAGGTTTACATGGTTTCACGTTTAAGCTTTTAATGACGTTGTTGAAAAAAAAAATTGAGATCAGTCATATTTGTTAAGGTCATACTTTATAATGGTGTATATGACTTACTCAACACAAGTATTCAGCTTTTAAAGCTCCAATTATGTAAAACACACACACACACACACATTTCACTGTACTGTCCTGCTTTTTTAATCACTGCAAAATACTTTTTTTATAAAATAGTCTCACTTAAGGATATATTCAGCAAAGTGTCACCAGTTTTTTTTCCATGAATTAACATAAAGTTCTTATCTAATTTATGAATTATGTATTTATCTTATTTCTTTGTTAATGAAATGTTCTTTTATGAAAAAAGCCTTTGTTGCTGACATGGCATTAAATAAAAATTCATCATCTTGATCATTACCAAATAGTAACTATTAATAAGCAGCAAATCTGTCATGTTAAGCTGCTGATATAAAAATACTGGACAGACTGTTTGATGATAATCAAGTAATCAAGCAGTTCATATAAAAACATTTATATTCCCTAAAACATGTGATGTGTGTATCTGTAGGATTGTCTTAGTGGAGAGTATCCCCGAGGGCATGGTGTTTAACTCGTCTGTCCATCAGTCTATTTATGATGCCTGGCTGAACCTCATATCTGCTACCCAGTCCAGTCTGGACATCGCCTCCTTCTACTGGACTCTCACCAACTCTGACACACACACACAAGAGCCCACCGCTAATCAGGTCTGATGGTGAAGTTCCTTGAATTATTGCTGAGTAATATACAGCATTAGTGACTTCTTACCCAAGTGATGTGTTCATCCAATAGGGGCAGCAGATTCTGAAGAAATTAGGGCAGCTCTCAAGCAAAGCGTATGTTCGAATTGCTGTCGATAAACCAGCAGATAAAAAACCCATGGAGGACATTAACTTCCTCAGCACTTACGGTAAGTCTATGTGTGACGTTGTGATATTTAATGACACATAAAAATAAAGTTCACACTTTACAATAAGGTTTCATTAGTTAATGTATTTACTAACCTCAACTAATTATGAACAATACTTGTACAGGATTTATTATTTGTAGCTCAACGTTTGCTAATGCATTAGTAACATATAAATTCATGTTTGTTAACATTAGTCAGTGCACTGAGTTAACATGAACTAACAATAAATACCTGTATTTTCATTGACCTACAGTGCGTCTGGAAAGTGTTAATAGCGCTGTTCCAGCCTTATTTCAAAATTGAGTATATTCATTTGTTTCCTCAAAATTCTCCACACAATACACCATAATGACACTGTAAAAAAAAAAGTTTTTGAAATTGTTGCAAATTTATTAAAAATAAAAAAGCTGAAAAATCTCATGTACATCAGTATTCACAGCCTTTGCTGTAAAGCTCTAAATTGAGCTCAGGTACATTCTGTTTCCACTGATCATTCTTGAGATGTTTCAGCAGCTTCATTGGAGTTCACCTGTGGTTAATTCAGTTGATTGGACATGATTTGAAAAGGCATACACCTGTCTATATAAGGTCCCAGGGTTGACAGTGTATGTCAAAGCACAAACCAAGCATGAAGACAAAGGAATTGTCTGTAGACCTCCGAGACAGGATTGTATCGAGGCACAAGGCTGGGGGAGGGTACAGAGAAGTTTCTGCTGCTCTGAAAGTTCCAATGAGCACAATGGCCTCCGTCATCCGTAAGTGAAAGATGTTTGGAACCAACAGGACTCTTCATAGAGCTGGCCGGCCATCTAAGCTGAGTGATCGGGGAAGAAGGGCCTTAGTCAGGGAGGTGCTCATTAAACCCGATTGTCACTCTGTCTGAGCTTCAGCGTTCTTCTGTGGAGAGAGGAGAACCTTACAGAAGGACAACCATCTGTGCAGCAATCAGCCTTGTATGGTAGAGTGGCCAGATGGAAGCCACTCCCCACCTGGAATTTGCCAAAAGGCATCTGAAGGACTCTCAGACCATAAGAAACTAAATTCTCTGATCTGATGAGTCTCAAATTGAACTCGGGTGTTACATTTGGAGAAAACCAGGCAGCGCTTATCACCAGGCTAATACCATTCCTACAATGAAGCATGGTGGTGGCAGCATCATGCTGTGGGGATGTTTTTCAGCAGCAGGAACTGGAAGACTAGTCAAGATACAGTGAAAAGATGAATGCAGCAATGTACAGAGACATCCTGAATGAAAACCTGCTTCAGAGTGCTCTTGACCTCAGACTGGGGCGACGGTTCATCTTCCAGCAGGACAATGACCCAAAGCACAAAGGCAAAATATCAATGCAGTCGCTTCCCATCCAACCTGATAGAGCATGAGAGGTACTGCAAAGAGGAATGGGCAAAAATTTCCAAAGACAGATGTGCCTAGCTTGTGGCATCATATTCAGAAAGACTTGAGCCTGTAATTGCTGCCAAAGGTGCATCAACCAAGCATTGAGCAAAGGCTGTGAATACTGATGTACATGTGATTTTTCAGCTTTTTTATTTTAATAAATTTGCAACAATTTCAAAAACTCTTTTTTCACATTGTCATTATGGGGGATTGTGTGGAGAATTTTGAGGAAACAAATTAATTTAATCCATTTTGAAATAAGGCTGGAACATAAAAAAATTTGGAAAAAGTGAAGCGCTATGAAAACTGTCAGGACGCACTATACATGAACAAATACTGTAATGTATTTCTCATTGGTTGTTAATGCTAGTAAATGTATTTAATAACATTAACTAATACAATGGTATTGTAAAGTGTTACCAAAATAACAATACATCGCACTAAATGATAGTACTTTATATTAACATTCCATTCATTAATATACTAATTAACATGAACAAACAATGAAGAATTTATTTATTAATACATTTCATATTATTACAATTCATATGAATTTAAATTAAAATTATTAATAAGTTTATTACAGTATTTATTCATCTTTTTGCTTATTTAACTCCTAATTTCCTGCTTGTTCATTTCATAATGTCAGGCCAAAGGAGGAAACGCTGTTTATCAAACTCTGTACATACTCTAGAAATAGTTAAATGTAATTTATAAGAATTTTCTGTACTATAGCTCCTTTGGCACAGGGAAAACCAAACAATCATTTTGTACAAAGTTCAATGATGGGTACATGAAGATGCATTCGTCACAAATCATATTGCAGCAGGATATATACTGTCCAACTTTTTTAATAACAACAGGTTTGCATGCATATGAACTACATCTGTGTGGAATTGGTACTTGTATTAAAGAGTTGCATTATAAACTATTAAATATGTATTTAGCCTCAAACTCCTATTTTGATGCTTGTTAATAGTTAATAAGTACTAATAAACAGCCAATTTTTTTTATAATAGGCAGGTAATAAACCACTAGTTAATAGTGAGAATTGATGTTACTTTAAGTTCTTATCTCATTCATTCATTAATTTTCCTTCGGCTTAGTCCCTTATTTATCAGAGGGTTGCCACAGCGGAATGAACCGCCAACTATTCTGGCATATGTTTTACACAGCGGATGTCCTTCTAGCTGCAACCCTGAACCAGGAAACATCCATACACACTCACATTCACACACTACGGCCAATTTAGTTTATTCAATTCACCTATAGCGCATGTCTTTGGACTTGTGGGGTAAACCAGAGCACTCGGAGGAAACCCACGCCAACACGGGGAGAACATGCAAACTCCACACAGAAATGCCAGCTGGGGCTCAAACCAGTGACCTTCTTGCTGTAATGCGACAGTGCTAACCTCTGAGCACTAAAAAGACATAAAATAACACCCTCAGAATGGCATAACAGTGATGTTTTGCTTCCCGCAGGAGCTGATGTGCGGATGGTGAATATGCGAGAGCTGACAACAGGTGTGCTGCATACTAAGTTCTGGATCGTGGATAAAAAGCACATTTACATAGGAAGCGCAAATATGGACTGGAGGTCACTAACACAGGTCAGTCTTGTTTCTTTTCGTCAGCTGTGCTTTAGTTAATTCCTTTAATCTTTAAATGCCACATGGTTACAGTAGGTAGATATTAGTGTTGGGGGTTTCCCTTTCTGACCAACTCATACATATCAGCTACACTACCATTCAATATGATTTGTTCTGCTTTTATTATTTATAGATCAGGGATCACCAAACTTGGTCCTGGAGGTCCGGTGTCCTGCAGATTTTAGGGCTTACTCACACTATGTACCGTTGCCTTGAACCGGGCCAAAGCACACTTGTCCTCCCTTCCGTCTTCCCCAGCGGCCCGCACTCACATTACATTCGGGCCTGGGCACGCTTCATCGTCATCGATCATGCGCTATTCAGTAAGCTCTCTCGCTCTCACAGTGGAGATTTCTTTAGTTTTATCGTTTAAGTCGTTTGATATGCGGTAACATGCAGTCAAATATTTTGCCGAACAGATCAGCCACTTTTGAAGCTCATAAATAATCATAAAGTCCTCGTGCTGCAGGAATTAGGAGGTTTGCTGAAGGCACTGCTGTGGTGCAGTGAGGGATTTGCATCTTTAATAAACTAAGAGGTTCATTGAGTTCATTAAACAGTACGAATGATTAATTAATCCATATGAAACAGTCCCTTAAAAGTCACGTCTCGCATTCAGTTTCGGGCTGAGCCCAAGTGAACCGCGCTCAAGCCCACCTCTTCCAACTGGGCCAGGGCCGCTCAAGTGAACCGTGCCTGAGCCCGATTCAGAGCACTCACACTTCTCAAACGATCCAGGAAACGGGCCTGGGCACGGTTCGGATCGCATAGTGTGAGTACGCTCTTAGCTCCAACCCTAATCAAACACACCTGAACAAGCTAATCAAAGTCTTACTAGGTATACTTGAAACACCCAGGCAGGTGTGTTGAGGCAAGTTGGAGCTAAACCCTGCAGGGCACCGGACCTCCAGGAACGAGATTGGTGACCCCTGTTATAGATGCAATCAGTTTGTTTGATTTGATCACCTCTTCTGCTCCACATATTCATTTAATATACTTTTATGCAACTCTTTACTATCTTGACACTGTTTTAACATTTGTTCCAGACTATTACAGAATTTCACCTCACATACAGTATAGACCTCAACTGAACATATTTTCTCAAATGATATCCACCCTGTGTTTCTTCGAAATATGTTTGTATGCTTTTGGAAGTAATTTAATCCAAACTCTAAACACAACAATGGAAAATAACACTGGATTAGCATTAGATACAATTAGCTTTTTCTTATGAAATAAAGAAGAAAAAAACAACTTTGTCATCAGAATAATTTTGAAATATGTTAAAGGGCACCTATAGTGAAAAATCTACTTTTCAAGCTGTTTGGACAGACATATGTGTGGGTATAGTGTATATAGTGTCATATTGGGGTGATATAAACACACCCAGTCCTTTTTTTTTTCAATTGAACAACATAAAAACGGATGGACCAATTGGAGCCGTTTTGAGACCGACCGCAACTTGACGTAGGAGTGCGGTCCCCCCGCCCACCCAATTGATTGACAGCTACGTATTAACAGGTCTCCGTAGTAACGTTTGTAATCATATCCACAAGACAGGACGTGCGCAAATCAGTTCAGTTTGCTAGGATCATCAATCATCATCAAATGTGATCAAGAGTGAGTTTGACAAGTTTAAAATGTTTTAAAACAGTTCATGTGTGTAATGAATTACAGCCATTTACTTCAGATTTACTTCATCACCACAGCCGCATGTCAGTACAATTATAAAAGAAGATGCTTCAATCATGGTTTGTGGACGTTAAATCAGGTTTATTTTGTACATTAACGTAGCAGATATCCATACAGCAGTGGATATTAACCTGTATCCGGTCACATTTGCGTGCAAAGACAGTGCAAGCTAAACGCGTGCGCTGTATGTATGTGCATGTGTGTCTGTGTGTGCGTGAACTTTGTAATGACATCGTGTGTGACTCATCCTGCAGCTCCTCAACAAATGCATCAAATAATCATTGGTAAAGTTCTTACTGTAGTATTTCTCACAAACGTTACGTGAGATCTGCTTCCTTTATGTCTGTGTCAGTTGTCTGAGACAAACCAAAACAGCAAAAATCTGTTGAGAGCTATAAAACACAAACTAGTGAAAGCTATAATAAATAATCTGATGGGTGTTTTAAGCTGAAACTTTACAGACACATTCTGGGGACACAAAAGACTTATATTAAATCTGGAAAATGGGTAACCTAGGTGCCCTTTAAAACAAAAACATGTATGTGTAATGTCTAATAGTTTCACTGTATTACTGTAATTGCAATCAAAGACACTTGAGTATGCTTTAGCACTGTAATAAACATTCTCCATGTTATAGTGCATGTTGTGTCCGTTTCATGTGCTCAGGTGAAGGAGTTGGGCGCAGTTGTGTATGATTGCAGCTGTCTTGCTGAGGATCTTGGGAAGATCTTTGAGGCTTACTGGTACCTGAATCAGACCAAGACCGTTCCAGCACACTGGCCCAACAAATACTCCACCCTGTATAATAAGGACACACCAATGCAGCTGTCGCTCAACGGGACCAGTGCCAGCGTCTATCTATCAGTAAGACCATCCGGCCTAATGACTAAAATAACTCAAAGATTTACTGTAACACTGTCTGTATTCCTGTCAGTGCCTTTGGAGTTTTTTATGGTTTATGTTGTTCCTTAATGTGGTGTTGTTTACACTGACAGTTGCAGTTTTCTTTGGTGTTTTAGGGAAGTTAACCCTTGTGTGCTGTCGGGGATGTTTTCATCCACTCTGGGGTGATTTTTGAGTCATAATTTGGCCACTACTTTTTGTCTGTTTCAGCAAATGGAATGATATTTGGTGACAAATCTTATTCTGACACATATTTTGGGGAAAAAGCTTTGATAATTTTTAAAAACACATCAATAATGACGTTTTTTGTTTGCACAGCCAGTTTTTCCTGTTAGGAAAAGGTCAAATTTATCATTTTTACATCAGCTCCAGTGCAAAAAAGCTAAATTTCTGGCTTTTATAAGAAGTATAGTATGTGTGTGTGAGTGACCTTTACACACTTATGTCTGATCAAATCAAAATAAGCAGCTCCGCTCACAGAACATAGTAAACATAGTGAATATATTTATGCACACACACTATAATCTGCTTTTATACTGCATAGAACTCCATATAAATGCCAGAAACCTTTTTGCACAGGCCTATCAAAAGGGTGCCAATTAATGGTCAACAGTAAAAATTACTAATTTGACCTCTTCCCAACAGGGAAAACCACAATGAAGAATGCATGATGGTATAGTGTAATGGCTTTGCAATCAAATAAAATTCTTATAATGGAAGTCAATGGGGCAAAATCAGCCACTAACATAATGAAAGAGTAGTCAATTTGAACAAAACACAAGGGTTAAAGAGCCATGTGTTTCTTCTTCACAGAGCTCTCCTCCTTCACTCTGTGCTGAAGGCCGGACTCCAGATCTACAGTCTATCCTCAGTGTGATCGCTGGCGCTCAGCAATTTGTCTACATCGCTGTGATGAACTATCTGCCCACTATGGAGTTCTCCAGAAACAAGAGGTCTGTGATTTACTCTCCACATCTTCAGCATTAAAGCACATATCTGAGCACAATTAGAGTCAGAATTATTAGCCCTCCTGTTCATTTGAAATTCTTATAAATTTTTCCTCTAAGTTCTGTTTAATGGAAAGAATCTTTTGAAGAGTTTAATGGAGGGAACTTTTATCTTTGCCATGGTGACAGTACATAATGTTTGACTAGATATTTTTTTTTTAAGATACTAGCATTCAGCTTAAAGTGATGTTTAAAGGCTTAACTGGGTTAATTAGGTAAGTTAGGGTAATTAGACAAGTCATTGTATAACAGTGGTTTGTTCTGTAGACAATCAAAAAACATATATTGCATAAGAGGGATAATAATATTGACCTTAAAATGGTTTTAATTTTTTTTTTAAACTGCTTTTATTCTACCCGAAATAAAACATTCTCTAGAAGAAAAAGTTATTATAGGAAATACTGTGAAAAATAGCATGCTCATAATTGCTTAAAAATCATTTGGGAAATATTTGAAGAATAAAAAAATCATCAAGGGCTGATAATTTTGACTTTAAGGCCGTACTCACACTATGTACAGTTGCCTTGAAACGGGCCAAAGCACGCTTGTCCCCCCTCCCGTCTCCTCCGACGGCCCGCACTCACATTACATTCGGGCCTGGGCGCGCTTGCGTCATCGATGATGCACTGTTCAGTAAGCGCTCTCGCTCAGCACAATGGAGATTTCTTTAGTTAAATCGTTTAAGTCGTTTCATATGCGGTGACACGCAGTCTAATATTTTGCCAAACAGATCAGCCACTTTTGACGCTCATAAACAATCATAAAGTCCTCATGCTGCAGGAATTAGGAGGTTTGCTGAAGCTGCAGCTGTGGTGTGTCTACAACAGTTTGCATTCATTGAACAGTACGAATGATTATTTAATCCATATGAAACAGTCCCTTAAAAGTCACGTCTCGCTTTCAGTTTCGGGCTTTGGCACGCTTGCACTCACATTGTAAGCGTACCGCGCCTGAGCCCAAGTGAACCGTGCTCTGGCACACCTCTTCCAACCGGGCCAGGGCTGCCCAAGTGAACCGTGCCTGAGCCCGATTCAGAGCACTTGCACTTCTCAAACGATCCGGGAAACGGGCCTGGGCACGGTTCGGATAGCATAGTGTGAGTAAGCCTTAACTGTATGTGACCCTGGGCCACAAAACTACTCTTAAAGGGACAGTTCACCTGAAAATGAAATTGTCATCATTATTTCCTCATCCTCCACTTGTTCCAAACCTGTTCGAGCTTTTTTTTCCTGTTGAACTCAAAGGAAGATATAAAGACAAAAAAAGCCATTTTAAAAAGCCATTGATTATAGTATTTTTAGGCCCAATCCCAATTCTACCCCTTAGCCCTTCCCCTTACCCCTTGTTTTGCACGTTCACGTCAAGAGGTAGTAGTATCCCAATTCTCTTTAGCTTGAAGGAGTGGGGCTAAGGGCAAGGGGTACACACCCCTTCGAATGAAAATTTTTCAGGACCACACTCAAAACGGAGGGGTAAAGAAAATTTCCCAGAATACACCTGCCACAACAGCAGTAGTGCTGAACCCAGAAATAAGGAGATCCACCAATTAGTATTTTTTGTCATTATTAAAAAATTTTACAACAAACAAAAATATGTTTTAATATATTCATAACCGCGTTCGTGTTTTACCGTCATGCTTTTTAAATAAATAAATAAATAAATAAATTTTACGATCTATAATTCCTAATAATAACTCCTGTACAGCAGTCCCACAACATTCTGACACTCGAACAGCCTGTCAGAGCAGTCAAGTGGCTGAAAATGAGCTTTTTACAGTGTCTGCTATAATGTTAATGTTGTTTTCGTGTGTTTACATAGATGAATATGGCCACGGTGTAAATGCACAGTACAGTTACGATCTTATTGCCACATTATATCGTTATGATAACATAATATATGCCTTCAGTGATTTCCTGAAGATAAATACCAAAAAATAACACAACTGGAATAACTACAGCAGTCGCGATCGTCTGATCTCATATGAGGCAAGAGATCGTGATGACAAATGATGACATGTGCAGTGTTGAAGTGCTGTCCCAATTCTTAGGGGTAAGTTACGAAGGTACAAAAATAGAATTGGGATTGGGCCTATGGATGTTAATTTTTCACAAAGCTTTTTCTTTCTTTTTTTTCCAGAATATCTTGAAAAATTCTGGGAAAAATATTTTGTTTTTTCTTACTTTTAATTCAAATAACTGTTAAACATTCAGAACAAATACATTCATTAAAGTTTAGAACTTCTTGAGTGTGTGGTATAAAATGTAATTTTTGGGTGAACTATCCCTTTTAAGTTGCATGGCTATATTTGTAGGAAAGGCCAACAACATATTGCATTGAATCAAAATGATAGATTTTTCATTTATGCCAAAAATCATTAGAATATTCTGCAAAGATCATGTTTCATGAAGACATTGTGTACATTTCTGTGTACATTGTGTACATTCTGAATATATAAAAAATATGCATTGCTAAGAACTTCATTTGTACATCTTTAAAGGCAATTTTCTCAATACTCTGATTTGGGTTGGGGTTTTTTCAACCCCCAGATTCCAAACTTTCAAATAGTTGCATCTACGCTAAATATTATCCTATCACAGATCACAGTAAACCACAAATGGAAATCTTATGTATATTATTTTGGATTGTGTATAAATCTCACAAATATGTGAGTGTCATGATTATTGTAGGGGTTATATTATGAGGGAGGCAACTGATAACTTTGTTTCCTCTGATCCAAACAAAACAAAAACAGGTTTTCTTGCACGCAAGGGCATATTTACACCTAGTGCGTTTTCATCATTGGTTTGATTTGTTTTAGCTTATATGAACACAGTAATTGCACTCAAATTTACAGTAAAAAAAGATCTCCTAAATGAGGTGATCTGGCATATTTGAAAGCAATGTGGTGTTATTAGTTGTGTTGATATAAAAATTGCAGTGGTGGCCCCCACAGTCCAAAATCTATGTAAATAAAAAATAATAATAATTTTGTCATTGTTAGACCTCTTAAGGAAGAGCAGTAAAATTGTCTTAAATTGCAATCACACTTGAGGGCAGAATCCATTCATTAAAGGAATCTATGTAATCTGTAGTTTTCCTTTGAGGTTCAGAAAGTTCACCATGCAGATTTACATTGTAATTAGATTGGTCATGCAAATTAACCACGCTGGTCCATAGAAGGTTGCCTAGTTTGAAAGTGATTCTGTGTGAGCTGTTATACATGCATCACAACACTTTTGACTGGACAGTTGAGGTTTTTTTAGTGAAACATATACCTTCTATGGAGTATTCTGTTTGGGGACATACCCAAGCTTAAAAAGCATGTTCAAACTTAAAGGGATAGTTCACCCTAAACACAAATTATGATTGAGGATTGTTGACTTCCATAGTATTTTTGGTTCCTACTGTGCAATCCATACATTCTTCAAAATATTTTCTTTTGTGTTCAACAGGAAATAGAAACTCAATGATTTTGAAACCTCTCAATAGGTATGGCTGATGCAAATTTGATGTTTGGACTGATGTTTGGTGTCGAGAACCCAAAACGCAGATGTTTCGAAACACCCAGGTCATGCGACTAAAGCGATTCAAAGGATCGGAGCATTTCACAAGCATGTTGAGACCTGGCGAATCTGTGTTTGACTCACAGTGTTTGAAATGAAACCTCAAGCTCTGATAGCCTAGTGGACAGTGCGCCAACATGTAGTGCAACTGTGCTGCAGGTTTCCTGAGTTCGAGTCCTGGCACAGAAATTGTGATTTGATCTCTCTATAGCTCTTTTTTTATGACCAAACCAACACATTTATTCACAAATCAAATGTTAGACCCATGTTACAACACAACACATTACAAGAGCAAGAAAAACACATTTTATATGACTGCAGTGGCTTCAACCTGGATTCAAACCTAACATGTCTGCAGGAACGCTAACCACTCAACTAAATCACTTGATAATTAATGTATTCACTTTATGGTTTCTTTGTTGAAGCTGTTTCAAAGCATTACCTGAAAATGACCACTAGGTGACAGTGTAGAGATGGGTTTTCAAACGTTTCGAAGCCTCGATACATCTGCTTCCACTGTTTCTGTGTTTCACGAAGCCTCTCTCATGGGTACATTTTAGTACATTTTAATTTCATTTTTACCCGTGTTTGCTCTTATTTCCGTCAGGTACTGGATGGATATTGACACTGAGCTGCGGCGCGTGGCTTATGAGCGCAAGGTTCATGTGCGTCTGCTGATCAGCTGCTGGGACAGCACCAAACCAATCATGTTCCCTTTCCTGCGCTCCCTCGCTTCCTTACAGGACACAAACCAACTGGACATTCAAGTGGTGAGTGTTGTCACATTTGTAGTAATGTGTGAGAGGTGTCAGCGATATATGGCATACACACCACCATACAGAATTTAGGGGGGTTGATAAGTTTAGCTAATGTCTCTTATAAAGTCTATTATGCTCATTAAAGGTCCCATAAAATAAAATAGGGTTTTTACATGTTAGTATTATTCGTTTTTAGGATGTCTATAAGCTAGTATGCTCTAAAATTGCGACAAAATTCATGTTTATAAGATATAAAATTGATATAAACATGTACAGCTTGTAGTTTGTTGTGTCCGCCTAAATGGATCAACGGTTTTATTTACGTCATACATCAGTTTCTCGTTAAATCATAGCCAATCAAATGCTCTCTAGTGTCTGACATGCCCCGCCCCTTTAAGACACTTCTCATTTGCCTCTCATTTGCTGCGCTTGAGCTCAACTACCCTCACTGGCAGAGCTGTGATCAAACATAATGCTATTGACTGTTTTTTTTTTTTTAAGGGGAGGGGCTACACTAAGTCCCACCCTCTCTTCGTGTTTTGGTTGAGATTGAATCAACTATTGAATAAAAATCCATATTTCAAAGCACTTCATTAAACCTTTAAAGGCACAGTACGGCATTTTCACCAGTAGAGGGTGTGTATTCACAACAAACAAAAGCATAGTTTGAGGACGCCATGACTAAGTGTGGAATCATGGGAGTTGTGGTCTTCATTGCATCCTATTCACCGTATTCTCCGCGTACGAGCGGGCACAGCCATTTGAATCGTTTTGGCTCGAGACTTCCGGTCTCATTCACTTCCATTCATTTTTAGACGTTAAAAACAGCTCGTTCTGCTGCTTGATGTTGCAAACTGAGGTTTTCTTATTATATTATTCTATTTTGTCTGTATAATCATGCAAACACTTGTTTGTAGAGCAAGTAGTTTGACCATTTTCAGCCGTTTATTATTCCTAGTCATTTCTCCCATAGGCGACTGAATCGGAAGTTCTAAAACAATCGCAAAAACGAGCGCACTTCCGCATTGAAGAATAAGGTCAATAAGACTCTTGCAGAAATCATGTTCATGCATAAGCTAAAGTATTCAAAATGTATTATGACGGTAGTAGAAGCAGCAGTGCTGTTTAATCATACTAAATCCATTTTAGGCTTCTGATCTAGTGCTGCTCTGTGCAGTCTAATAAAACACACAACATATTAAAGCCTTTTTGGTGTTTCTATATTTTCTAAAAACCAAACGGGAAATTGAAGGTTTGTGAAATCAGTAGCTTGATCACACCGCACACATTCTCTGCCTCACTAGATAAAATCTGATCATTCTTCAAAACATTTGGGTTAATACAAGTACATAAGTCAGCAAAATATACAGTAGAACTCCTTTCTAGTGCTTTTTTGGATATTTTATTGAAAATAATCTTACATACTTGCCTTTTAAAAGATGCATTTCCAAAAAAAAAATTATATTAAGACATCTTTTTTAATTTTTCTATTTAATAAAACTTTAAATGTATTTATTTAGTTCCCAGTGTTCGGTTGCGGCTGGAAGGGCATCTGCTGCATTAAACATATGCTGGATAAGTTGCCGGTTCATTCCGCTGTGGCGACCCCAGATTAATAAAGGGACTAAGCCGAAAAGAAAATGAATAAATTTATTTATTTATTTATAGTTGCCGGTTCATTCCGATGTGGCAACCCCAGATTAATAAAGGGACTAAGCCGAAAAGAAAATAAATTAATTAATTTATTTTAGTTGGCGGTTCATTCCACTGTGGTGACCCCTGATAAATAAGGGACTGAGCCAAATGAATAAATGTTTTTATTACTCTTAGTTATTAAAAGTTTTATTGATTCTCAGGCAAATTTCAGAATGGAATGCAGAATACCACTCTGTAAAGAATCAACATTTGACCCTATTAATAAACCCAACCCAAACTAATCCCTAACTACGACTTTAAGCTCCCGGCTTGGCTATCATTAAATACAGTTAAAGCCTCTATCTTTATACAATGAAGAGAAAATTGAAATAAAATACAACAAAAAAAATGAATAGCTAAGTTCAGTCAATAACATATCACGTTTACACTGTCACAATCAGTATATTTCTCACACATTTATTATTGTTCCATTTCCAAACAGGTTAAGTACTTGGACCATTTTTTGTAGTATAGGTTTATCTTGTCCATTTGCTTAGACATTTATTCAAATGCGGCCACTCTAGCAAGTTCTACTGCCCATTCTTGCAGGGAAGGGGCATCTTCTGATTTCCAGCTCCTAAGAATTATTTGTCTGTATTTATTATTCTTTGATGCAAAGCTGAATTTTCAGCAACATTACTCCAGTCTTAAGTGATCCTTCAGAAATAATCCTAATATGCTGATTTCTGGATTTTTCCAATTATTCATTTTCTTTTTGGCTTAGTCCCTTTAGTAATCAGGGGTCGCCACAGCGGAACGAACAGCCAACTTATCCAGCATATGTTTTCCGCAGCGAATGCTCTTCCAGCCACAACCAATCACTGTGAAACACCCATACACACTCATTAGCTTACCCAATTTACCCCATGTCTTTGGACTGTGGGGGAAACTGGAGCACCCGAAGGAAACCCACATGAACACAGGGAGAACATGCAAACTCCACACAGAAATGCCAACTGACCCAGCTGAGGCTCGAACCAGCGGCCTTCTTGCTGTGAGGCGATGGTGCTAGCCACTGTGCCACAGTGACTCCCATTCATTTTTAATAATTGTTATACACATTTTATTGTATTTTTCTCCAAACATTTTCATGGACCTCTAGCATTCTCATATTGCCTCCTTTGGGTCTCCAGTCCCAATTTGAAACCCCCTTCAGGGGCATAGTTTGTGGGGGGATAGGGGAGAGGTAACCCCTCTTTAATATCTATTTGTAAATCGTTCATTCTATAATTATTTTGGTTAACTTCATAAATGCTTTTCCTCTCATTGTTGATTAACTCATGAATCTCTTTTTCCCCACACAGAGAATTTTCACAGTGCCTTCAGATGCTCAGCAGAAAAAAATCCCCTACGCCAGAGTGAACCATAACAAGTACATGGTCACAGATCAAGTTGCTTATATAGGTATACCTCATTTTTACTTTGACTATCTGTCTTTAAATTGTAATCTTTTTAATTGTAATCTTTTTAATCTTAAAAAAAAACACAGTTGATATTGTGGTACTTACATGCATGTCCGTTCTTTACAGGCACCTCTAACTGGTCCGGGGACTACTTTGTGAACACGGCCGGCTCTGCATTAGTGGTGAACCAGACTTCAGCTTCAGTGAGTCCGACAGTGCAGGAGCAGCTGCAGGCCGTGTTTGAAAGAGACTGGGAATCTGCATACAGCACAGACATCAACCACAGATCCAACCATAAAGACATCTGCTAGACCAGACGTGGCCTGCAGGAGGAGCTGGAGACACTGAAACACAGACTGTAAACCTTCTGCTCCATTTTTAGGACATTAAAATACTTCATATGTTGCCATGAGCTACTTTTACACTCCAGAAAAGGAGTTTTATTTGCATTAAACATGAGGTGAGAGTTAAAAGGGATAGGTCACCCAAAAAAGTCATCATTCACTCTTGTTTTAAACCTTTATTAGTTTCTTCTGTTGAACACAAAAGAAGATGTTTTGAAAAATGCTGAAAACCGGCAACCATTGACTTACATAGTATTTGTTTTTCCTACTATGGAAGTCAATGGTTACATGTTTTCAGCATTCTTCAAAATATCTTATTTTGTGTTGGACAGACTAAAGAAACCACTCAGGGGTGTGTAAATAGTCATTAAATGTTTTCTATCCCTCTGCAGAACCCCCCCCCCCCCCCCCCCCCCCCCCCCCAATAATAGTCTTTTACCTCAAACTAGGAATACGAGGAATCATTTTATTATTGATCTACAATATTCTTCATAACTTTCTACAGTGATTTATTAATTACCGTCATGTTCAGTTGAAGGCAAAGTTATTAGCTCAATAATACTTAACAGAGCAAGGACATTTTCATAGTGTTATACTATGATTATTTCTTCTAGAGAACATTTGATTTCTTTAGTTTATCTGGAATGTAAGCTGTTTACATTTTTTTAAATATAATTTAAGGTCAATATTATTCACCCCCTTAGGAAATTACTATTTTTAGATTGGCTAGATCAGTGTTTCTCAACCATGTTCCTAGAGGACCACCAGCTCTGCACATCTTCCATGTCTCCTTACCAAACACACCTGATTCAGATCATCAGCTCATTAGCAGATACTAAAAGACCTGTAATGGGTGTAACGGATAAAGGAGACATCCAAAACATGCAGTACTGGTTTTCCAGGGGTCTGTTCTTTATACGTGGATTACTCACGAAAGCTGAATTTGGTTATTGATGGTTTGACATGATCCAGGATCATTGCAACAGGTCTGGTAGCTCAAATCTACTCGGAAGCAGGTTTATTTCATAAAAACAGGATTAGATCAGGTCTTTTCAAGCAAAGGGAATACTGAAAGTATATACCGAATGCTGATATTTTCTGTATATATATATATATATATATATACAGTTGAAGTCAGAATTATTAGCCCCCCTTTAAATTTTTTTTTTTATATTTCCCAAATAATGTTTAACAGAGCAAGGAAATTTTCACAGTATGTCTGATAATATTTTTTCTTCTGGAGAAAGTCTTATTTGTTTTATTTCGGCTAGAATAAAAGCAGCTTTTAATTTTTTTAAAACCATTTTAAGGTCAATATTATTAGCTTCTTTCAGCTATATTTTTTTCCGATAGTCTACAAACAAACCATCATTATGCACCATCATATAAGCACTTCAAGCTGTATAGAAGTGTCTTGAAAAATATCTAGTAAAATATTATTTACTATCATCATCTCAAAGATAAAATAAATCAGTTATTAGAAATGAGTTATTAAAACAATTATGATTAGAAATGTGTTGTAAAAATCTGCTCTCTGTTAAACAGAAATTGGGGAAAAAAATAAACGGGGGCTATTAATTCAGGGGGGCTAATAATTCTGACTTCAACTGTGTATATATAAGCAAGTAAGTTTAAAAAATATATAAATAAAACTTATGCAATCTGCACTCCGAAATAAAAGTACAAAAACTGTCATGGGGTGGTTCTCCCCAAGGGGTTCAAAAAGAAAGTGTTTACTATAAGGACTTTTTAGATACAAACGCATACTATTTTAATGTACCGACCCAGCATTAGTACAATTTGTGCATGATAATAGACACAATATTTAACAGTTTTTTTAAAGGAATAATAATTATGCAGTCATGCACATGTTTTGACTTCTAATGTGACAGATTTGATGCTTCGTAAAAGTTGCAGACACCTTTACCCATATCAAAATGCTTTTCTGATGCAAAATGAATTTAAACAGCCAGTTATTAAGAGACTTGAATAGGCCTAGACTAAATAAACTAATTTAAACTAAATAAATTATCTTGACACATGAAAGTGTAAAGCCTGTAGCCCACAACAAATGTGGAAAGTTATTGCGTATCATATTTAGCAAATAGTTTACTACAAATTTGATGTAATTGAATATTAATCAGATGATGTCATTTCGCTGCTGTGCCGTCAACCAATTGTTGCATTGCTGACCATGATTTCGAGGATCGATAGATCTGACCTTCACAACACATGTGGCAATCTCAGATCAGTTCATCCAGAGTTGCGAACTTGTTTAAAGAACCAAACTAGCCAGAGATCAGTTATCAAGATTAAAAGATCCAGAATCTGGCAAATCATCGTAGATCATTTAAGCGAGGTACAAAAAACAGACCCCAGAAACGTGGTTGAGAAACACTGGGCTAGAGGATAAATCACCATTGCCCAATGGCCTGCTTAATTAGTCTAACTTACCTAGTTAACATAATAACCTAGATAAGTCTTTAAATTGCACTTTAAGCTGAATATTAACATCTTGCAAAATAACTAGTGACTTATTATGCACTGTCAATGTGAAGACAAAGAAATTAGTGAAAAATATCCTGTTAAAAATATTAAGGGTGAAAAAATCTGATTAACAGCACTTTGTAAATATCTGACAAATAATTAAAATAATTTTGTCTTCAGCAGTACATTTACATAACCTGTATTTAAAAAAAATCTTAACAGTATTTGAGTGTAAATCATTAATTTTCCTTCTGCTTAGTTCTTTATTTACCAGGGGTCACCACAGCGGAATGAACCGTCGATTGTAAATCAAACGTGCATTATTAGATTAATCACGAATGCCACTAAAGGCATTCTGAATGCATTTGATGTTACCACTGAATCAGTTTTTACTGCACACGTGAGTTGTTTCACTTTATTTTTAGGACTTACAGGGTGAGAAATTGTGAAGTATGTTTTTTTTAATTATGTCTGTAAAACTGGAAGTGAAACGAACACATCATTCATGTAGAGTCATTATCAGATAAGTTCACCATTATAAAGAGGAACAGTGAGTGGATGTGTGAGCTTTTATAATCATAGTTTGGAAAATACACTCAATTGGATCTGAATTATACATTTGACCTTTGGGGGGGGTCATTTTAGGTTGTAAAATTGGATCTTGGATAATAAAAATGACTCTAGAAATCAAAGATCAATTTACTTTTACTGCTGCTATGTAGTTTTATGTGTATTTTTATGCTTAATTTTATTATTTGAACTTGATTGTTTTATAGTAGTGCATGCATTGCTTCAGGGATTATTTTGTCTAATGTTAAAAGTAATTATGGATGCTTCTGCAGACAGAGATTTGGGAAATGGACTTTATCTCAACAATTAATTGATAAAAATGCAGGTTATTTAAACTTCTTTTTGCTAAAGCCAAGAAGTGAACACATTCATGCTATGAAAATGTAGCCATAGGGGTGCGCAGGGCACAATGCCACAGCCGTATCACCCTGCAACCCAGGACCGGTTACTCACTGAAGCTAAGCAGGGCTGAGCCTGGTCAGTACCTGGATGGGCGACTACATGGGAAAACTAGGTTGCTGTTGGAAGTGGCGTTAGAGAGGCCAGCAGAGGGTGCTCAACCTGCGGTCTGTGTGAAGCCTAATGCCCCAGTGAAAGTGAAGGGGACACTACACTGTCAGTGGGTGCCGTCTTTCGGATGAGACGTTAAATCGAGGTTCTGACTCTGTGGTCATTAAAAATCCCATGGCACTTCTTGTAAAGAGTAGGGGCTGGCTAAATTCCCTCTCGGCCCTTACGATCATGGCCTCCCAATCATCCCGTATCCACCGAATTGGCTCTATCACTGTCTCTCCACTCCACCTATAGCTGGTGAGTGCACTGGCACGATTGTCCGTTGGCTGCCGTCGCATCATCCAAGTGGATGCTGCACACTGGTGGTGCTGTGGAGAGACTCCCCTCATGATTGTGATTGTGAAGCGCTTTGGGTGTATGGCCATACACAATAAATGCACTATATAAATACACATTACATTACAAAGTAACGTGGGGTAAAATGTAATACACACTGTAAAAAAATTCCAGATTTTCACAACAAGTTACTGTAATTTTTCACAGTAAATTACATTAGTATCGCTTCACAGTATTTAATTGTATTGTAAATTCACAGTAAAATATAGGTAATTCTACAAGATAATACTGTGCAATCACAGTAATTGACTTTCCTATCTACTGTAAAGTTACACCATATGGCTGTAATTTCACAATAATTTAATGTAACAAAATCACAGTAAATTACAGTGAACTACCTCACAATAATTTACTGTGAATTCACATACAGTAATGCAATTATTAGCCAGTAATTTACTGTGAATTTAAGGTCAAATTTTTTACAGTGTAGAGTTTTAAGGTATTTGCTCAGGGTTAACCATGGCATGCTTCCGAGGTTTTCACCACATTGTCGGCAGACGTCTTCCTGCCAATTAGTGAAAAAGTTTGAGGAGAACCCATTTTTTGCATCATAAAAGTATTTTTTATTTATTTCGGCTCAGTCCCTTTATTAATCAGAGATTGCCACAGCGGAATGAACCACCAACTTATCCAGCATATGTTTTACGCAGCAGATGCCTTTCCAGCTGCAAACCAGAAACATTCATCTTTATTTGTATAGCGCCTTTACAATGTGGATTGTGTCAAAGCAGCTACACATAAAAGATCACAGTGAATTGAAAGTGTCAGTTCAGTTTTCAGTGTTGAATTTAGTTCAGTGTTCATCATTCACACTCATACACTAAGGACAATTTAGCTTACCCAATTCACCTATAGCGCTTGTGGGGGAAACCGGAGCACCCGGAGGAAACCCACGCGAACACGAGGAGAACATACAAACTCTACACAGAAATGCCAACTGATGACCCGAGGCTCAAACCAGCGACCTTCTTGCTGTGAGGCGATCGAGTATTTTTTTATTATACTAAATACGTTTTATTAAAATGGTAAATGCTAACATTTTTACTCCTGACACTTTTGGCAATACTGCACAGAAACCACAGGTCCGGCGATCATACAACCAGTGCTCATTTGTAGGAGAGGCTTGTGTGTTGTTGGTTAAAAAAAATGGTTTGTCTAACCCCATTACTTGTTCATTATTTGGCCAAAACCATTACTTTTACCTTCTGGTCGACTCTACAGAGCACTGCGCACCAGAACAGCCCGACACAGAAACAGCTTCTTCCCTCAGGCAATCCATCTCATGAACACTTGATAGTAATTGTGGAACCAACATCACTAGTTGCTGTTCACTTTTATACACTTATTTAACAACACACTTTACATGCCAATTTGCACATAACTGCTGCACATATTATATAGTAATATAGCTGTACATACACTCGTCAATTTGTATATTGCATTCACTACTTTTTAAAATATATTTATTATCTGTTGTTTATCCTGTAATTCTGTTGCACTGTAGAAGCTCTGTCTCCAAAACAATTTCCTCGTATGTGTGAACATACCTGGCAATAAAGCTCTTTCTGATTCTGATTACTTTGTGTCCTGCTCTCCCCTATCATCAAATCATAAGTAGAGAACAAAATTTAATTCATCTTTGAAGTCAATTTGCTAAATTACATTTTTAATATTAATACTTCCAAACTTACGTTGGCATTGTCGTTTTAATCATAAAACATTCATCATAAATCTTTTGTATACTCTTATTAGCTATTGGAAAACTCATCGTAAGTCATCATTATCACTCGATTCAATTATATCTTTTAAAATTGTGCTTTATTTCAGTCTCTATTTGTCCTTGAAATCTTTTCCACGTCTTTAATAATTATCATATCTATTTTTACCATTGGCTTCATTCCCATAAATGGGCATTTCTCATGAACTGCCCGTGTTCTGGTTCTGCTGTGCGTTATTTTTTACCATTCGTGTTTCAACAGGCCACGCCTTCGTGTGCGCCATTGGCTAATATGAGTTATGTGTAGTCTGTGATTGGAGAGTTAAAACGTCATTCACATTGTCTAACCAATAATTTGAAAGAGTTGTGAATGAAGGGCGGGGCTTGTCTGAACACTGCTGGAAGAATGCGATTCCCTGGCGCAACAAGGAGCTGAAGATGGCGGTGAGTGAGGCTTTTCTCCTTTCACAATTATAGATTATTCACTCACACACACAAAACTTATTTCTGAATTTAATATGAACGCCTACAAGGTCATTCATAACACAATATATGTCAACTTGGTCGAATACGACGTAGAAACGGGAAAGTTTGGATTTTCCTGAAGAAATAACGTTACAGATTTAATACAATGTATATTTACTAACGTTACAAGATGGCTCATTTATTTCTTTTTGAACTGAGTTGTATTGCTCATCTCCATTCATCTGAAAGCAAGTATGAGCGAATATTAGTCAGGATTTTACCAATCTGACAATGAAATTTAAATGTGTATTGTCGATTTTTCTTTTTAAATATTTTAAAGTGACTTAATATATGTCTAATAAATAACTAAAGAGAGAAATTTCAATGTTACACCCACACGGAAATGAAAGCCTGGATTTTAGCCATTAGACACTTGTTGGTTTTCACTGAACTTGAAAGATACATAACCCGTAATTCATTTTGTGCAGCCTATTTTTATTTTCTTTATGAAATTACTGTTATTTTTTTCTACCTTTATTTCTAATGTTTCGGAGGGAAATGGTTTATTCATGATTAATGTTCTTTTGTCCGACGTATACAGCAGAGGGCAGTATATAAACCGCAAATCTGACCTTCAGACCCGCTCCATATAGTTAAAAATAACGCTTTGACGCTTTTGTTAAAATGTAACGTTATTACGGGCAAAACGATACGTTACAATAAAAAAAATAACCCTAACACTTCGTAACAATGTCACATTAAACCATTTTAGACCAAATTGGACCATTTATTATCAATTTACGTTTTAATAATTCTTTGTTGTGCCTTAAAAAGTACCCTTATTTTTGACTAAACACATGAATTATTTAATCAAATATTTAGTTAATATACTTTAAGTGTATTAATATAAATTCATTCTTTTTTTTTCTAGCTTAGTCCCTTTATTAATCTGGGGTCGCCCAGCAGAATGAACTGCTAACTTAACCAGCATATTTAACATAACCCATCATAATAATATACATTTAAATGTATTTGTTATCCTTAAATCAATATATTATCAATAGCAATATATTAAACAATATAAGAATTTCCCTTTGGCATTAATAAAGTCTATCACATTTTACTTTTTTTTAGGACTGTCCTGCTTTTTTTAATGATTCCAGAAGGCTTTTTTTATGAAATGAACTCTATTAGGGGCATTTTTAACAAGAGTCACCATGAAAAATGTTAGAATTTTTGATCATGTATTAACGCTAAAAATCGTAGTTAATTTATGTATTTTGTTTGTTGTTTTTAATTGTATATTTATTGTTGAAATGTTCTTGTCATGAAAATAGCCTTGATTGCTGACATGGCATTAAATAAAAATACATTACATTAATAAAGTATTATCAATAGATTATAAATATACACATATATTATAATTAAGTAGACATGCATATATTTAGTGATGTGATCTCTCTCATATACTCTCTCTCTCTCTCTCTCTCTATATATATATATATATATA
>CAIGQZ010032997.1:5502481-5524913 GCA_903798205.1 Danio tinwini
CCTATATAATTTATTATATTATTACCTATATAATTTATTATATTATTACCTATTTAATTTCAATGCATTTAGTGTTTAGGGACTTGCTTGTAATTTAAGACATTTATAGAGTGTTTAATGTCTGTGCATATTTTCAGCCTTTTTTAAAAAGGTATATTTTTCATAATTTTTTCCTAATTTTAACAATTTTTAACTGTTAAACTATAAACCAACCAGCTACAAGGAGAATAACAACATTATAAACAAATAAAGAAACATGAAAATCTGGAAAAAAAAAAACTGAACTTAATTGGTTGAATGAATTGAAGAAACTGCATGAAAATTCACAGAGGAATCCAAACCTATTAAAGTTGCTGGTTGTATCTATAAAACAATGTATTTGTATACTAACATAAACATATATTTCGAGAACAAGACCTAGCCGATTACATTGTTGTGGCGCTTCATTAGAGTGGGCTGGGCTAAATACATCTTTTGATGCTCTTGGCTTACTGCGACTCTCTGATTGATGGAATTTTCTTTACAGCATCATGGGTAATGTAGTTTTTCTGAACAGATTCCACTACTAAACCTTAAAATACTAATAATAAGTGAAATTAGCACATACAGATGAGTTTTGCAAAGAATCCATCAACAACCTGGTCTGTCTTTCCCTATGAAGAAAAGGTTTTTACCTTCTGAACACGAATGTAGTCTCAGATGTCTTTGAAACTTAGTCAAACTGTACTGAATTCTACTGTAGTGAAGTAATTTTGTTATTACTGTCGATAAGGTACTGACACGGTGGCTCAGTGGTTAAACCTGTCGCCTCACAGCAAGAAGGCCACTGGTTCGAGTCCCGGCTGGGCCAGTTGGCCTTTATGTGTGGAGTTTGCATGTTCTCCACGCGTTGGCGTGGGTTTCCTCCTGGTGCTGCGGTTTCCCCCACAGTCCAAAGACATGCGCTATAGGTGAACTGAATGAAATATGCTGTAGTGTATGAGTGTGAATGAGTGTGTATGGATGTTTCCCAATACAGGTAGGGCATCCTCTGTGTAAAACCTATCCTGGATAAGTTGGTGGTTCAATCTTATGTGGCGACCCCTGATTAATAGAGGGACTATAAGTCGAAGGAAAATGAATGAACGAATGAATGTAAATAAGGTTTATTAAAAGTAACATTTTCATAAAGCACTCTTTTAAAAGCTAATAAACATGAAAGTGCACTTAAGTGGTCTTTATATTATCTACAAGTACAGTTTTCTAATATAAATTTACAAAAGCAAATGCAAATCGAATACAGTTCAGCACACTTCTATTCCACATGGGGATTTATGCTTTAACGCTGCGCTGAATGCTTTGCAGGCCGCGTCAGCGATGTTTGATATGTTTTGAAACTTCATGTGCTCTCCCTTGGACAGCTCCTCCCAGTTTGAGTATGGGAATAATGTGTGTGTTTGTGTGAGTGTGTGTGATACTGGTGTCATTCCTGGCACAGTTCAGGAGTCAGATGAGTTAATGGGACACTGGTGCGCTGAGGAGCAGGTCGGGGTACGGAGGGTTTGAGTCCAGACTTGTGGATGTCGCTATAGATAGTCTGTGATGCTGCTGAAATATGCAGAGGTTTACACGCCATTCAGATTCTGCTGGATGATCAACACAAATTATTGGGACATTTTTTTTGGCCAATATCGATAACCAATAACTCTTAAGATTTCGATAACCGATATATATATATATATATATATAGGCTGATATATAGAAATATTTTAAAATGTTATATCTTTATACAGTGAACAGCTGATGACACTTCTTCTGAAGGGGAAATCGATGCACATCGATGGATTTGCTCTTCAGTGTTTGGACTCTCAGTAGTGATTATTAAACCACACTGACCTGAGCTAAACTGAACTGAACTTAAACACTGAAAACTGAACTGACACGGTTTCAATTCACTATAAACTTCCATGTGAAGCTGCTTTGACACAATCTACATTGTATAAGCGCTATACAAATAAAGATGAATTGAATTGAAAACAAAACAACACTTTAGCTTGATCTAAGAATTTTTTGATGTTTGGACTAAAAATGAGACGAGGCAAAGTATGAAAAGCAACTTTTGCATCATGATTAGGGCTGTGCAAAAATATCGATACATCCAACTATCGCGATAATTTCTTTTACAATAGTGTATCGATAGTCCAACCTCAAGTGTCGATTCCAGTTGTGCCAAACGACCTCCTCCGCACCTGTAGATGTCGCTAACTTGAGATTAACAAAACGACAAGTAGTACGATATCAGAAGTAAGCAAGAGTGAGCTTGGCGGAAAATATAAAGGTGCCTCCAGCTTTTAGAGCTGACGTGTGGCTGCATTTTGGTTTTAATGCTATGCCAGGGAGTACTGAATTAGACAAAAAAAAATATGCCATTTGTAAGCTTTGCAATATATATAGTTCTCTGTTCAAACACACTGTGCAGTTCTAATCAATTGGAATAGATGAAAAATAAATTGGAATTTTAATATGTCTGCCGACTTTATCAAGTTCTCAATATGCGACACATATACTGTACTAAAACAAACTATTGCAATATATCACAATATTTATTGTATTGCAATATATCGTGATATATTGTATCATGACTTATGACCCAGGCCCTTGCCAATACACAGCCCTAATCATGATTATTCAATTTCTGTACCTAAATCCTGTAAGACTCCCCAAAAACTGTCAAACGGTGCTATTTATATAGTCTTATAAAACTGTTTTCATATTGCAATATTTAATCACAGAAAAATAAAACATCTCAATATCATATTTTTCCAATATCATGCAGCCCTAGTGCTGATGTAAGCTACATTTTCAGTTTGCAGGGTATAAAGTGAAACCATTTTCAAAACTTGATACTCTCTACTAATGAGTGCTTTTAGAAGAGATAGTTTTACAGCTACATTTATGCCCAATCCCAATTATATTTGTGTACCCCTACCCCTACTCCTTCCCCTTGGCCCACAGTGTGAAGGGGAAGGGCTTCAAAATTTACCCCTAAGAAATGGGACAGCACAACAGCACCTGCACACGTCATCGCAATCTCTTGCTTCATATGAGATCAGACAATCGCGACTGCTGTAGTTATTCCAGTTGCTTTATTTTTTTGTGTTTATCTTCAGGAAATCACTGAAGGCATATATTATGTTATCATAACGATATAATGTGCCAATAAGATCGTAACTGTACTGTGTATTTACACAGTGGCCCTATTCATCAATGTAAACACACCAAAAACAGCATTAACATTATAGCAGACACTGTAAAAAGCTCATTACCAGCCACTAGACTTTTCTGACAGAGTATTCGAGTGTCCGATGTGTCAGAATGTTGTGGGACTGCTGTACAGGAGTTATCACCAGGGATTATAGATATCCAAATTTAGCGTTTTTTATTTTAGTGTTTTTTTTTGTTTTTTTAAGCATGATGGTAAAACACGAACGTGGTTATAAATATATTAAAACTAGTGCTTGTTTGTTGTAAAAATTCGTAATAATGACAAAAAATACAAATTTGTGCATCTCCTGACTTCCGGGTGCAGCTATTCACCTTATTCTCTGCGTACGAGCGGGTGCAGCCATTTGAATTGTTTTGGCTCGAGACTTCCGGTCTCATTCACTTCCATTCATTTTTAGACGTTAAAAACAGCTCGTTCTGCTGCTTGATGTTTGCAAACTGAGGTTTTCTTATTATATTATTCTATTTTGTCTGTATAATCATGCAAACACTTGTTTGTAGAGCGAGTAGTTTGACCATTTTCAGCCGTTTATTATTCCTAGTCATTTCTCCCATAGGCGACTGAATCGGAAGTTCTAAAACAATCGCAAAAACGAGCGCACTTCCGCATTAAATAATAAGGTCAATACTGCCATCGTGGCTGGTGTATTCTGGGAAATTTTCGTAGTGTGGGCGAGTGTGGTCCTGAAAAAAATCTCCCTATTTGGCCCTTGCCCTTAGCCCTACGCCTTCAAGCTAAAGAGAATTGGGACAGCCCTACATCTTCACGTGATTGCGCAAAAAGAGGGGTGGGGGTAAGGGGAAGGGCTAAGGGGAAGAATTGGGATTGGGCCTAACTCTACTTGTGCTATGTTTTCTGGCAAGTATTTGAGTAGGATTTTTCAGTACTATTTCCCCCTTTGGTGTTAATATAAACAATATACATCAAACACACAAAAAAGTGTGCAAATACTGCATTACTGCAAAATCATTACAAATGTAAAAACTGCCAGAGAGGACTTTATATCTGGGTGTGTTGAAGGCTTAACATCTAATCTACAAAGTAAAATGCTCAACAAAAGAATAATACACCACCCTGATCTCAAACATTGCAAAATAATTGAGGTACTCTGAGATTACACACACTGATGATGACTGATATACAGTATAAAGAGTGGGAAATATTTATTTTATTATCATTTGGCTGGATATTAAAGCCCAAAGGAAATGGGTAATCATGCATTCCTGTAATAGTGCTGACGCAAGCGACATCACTCTGGTTCACTGGACAAACTAACTATTAAATAACTTGTTTTCGATCTCAGATTTGGTGTTGGGTGCTATTTTATCTGAAGAAATATCTTAGTTTCCTGTTTAAAGGGAGGCATTTCCTTCTTGACTTTACACACCCTCGGGAGAAGCTGATCCATCATGTTTCTCCCCTGAGGACAGACGTACGTGCAGGGGAGAAACATACTCACAATTCTGACAAACTGAAAATGTCATTTGTTTCCTTTAGAAGCTACTTTTACCCCCTACTTTTTAACTTCTAGTGGAAGTTCAAAGTTCAGGTCCATGCACATAGCTAACCTTATCTATAATACATTGCACATTTAATGTACAACAATCATGAATAAAAAATGTAAAAAAAACCTGCAAGCATGGCAGATGCACAACACACATTTAAGCAGAAATGTTAGAAAAATTCAATATCAAGCATGCAAACCAATTTATTTAATGGTTTTAGCATAATCTGCCTTAACACTAAACTTTTATAAAGTTAACTTTTAAAAACATGATTGTGTAAACAAGTTCTCAGTATTAAAAATATAAATGGCAGACAGCACGTCACATGATTTTAACATTTCAGAAATTGTCTAACATAAATGAGCTAGCTGCTAGCGCAATTCTAGCATTTTATAACACATTTCTAATATGCATGTAAATATGTTGCTAACATGCTTTAACACTATGTTAGCAGAAATTAGCATACTGTTTCAACAGATTGCAGAAATATATTTGAGTAATCTGGCAGTGGGCAGGTTATTAAGACTAAAACAAAGACAGAACTTTCAGACACGTAACGCACATTTTCAATAGAGAACAGCTGACTTCAGCATTGTTTTTCAGATAAACAAATATGTTCACTTAGCATGTTTCTTAAATATCTGTAAACATATTTAGAATAGTCAAAACCTTACATACAGCACCTTTAACCCAACAGTAGGGTTTGTCCATATTTGGCCCATTCATTCATTCATTTCCTTTTCGGCTTAGTCACTTTATTATTTAGGGGTCGCCACAGCACCAATGAACAATGAACCGCCAACTTATCCAGCATATGTTTTACACAGCGGATGCCCTTCCAGCTGCAATCCATCACTGGCAAACTCACACACATACACTATAGACAATTGACCCTTCGCTAAGCCCCGCCTTCCTTAGTTACTGTTGTTAGGCCTGTCAAGCTTTCGTGCCTGGCCCGTCTTTTACAATATGTATGCGCCGGTGTCAAACATTCCCAGGGATATAATTAGTCATTTTTGGTGAACAGGTGAGATATCTGAGAAAGCCAGACAAAAAAAGGACTGCAGTATGCATTACAGGTGTATATTCACGACATAATACGCAACCGATTAGAAAATAATTTATTTAAAATTGAAGCTAAAGCCTAAAATAATCCAATAAAAACTAATTAAACCATGATTTCTCTTTTTTAGTCAAAAAGTCTGAGAGATTATTAATTGTTGTGCAATGAAATATAGTAGTACTAACCAATAAGGAAACATGCATGGACAGTGCTTTTACATAATTTATTTATAGAAAAAAGGCCAGAAAGGGAAAATCATTGACCCATAACAATGTACAGCACATATAACTGTCAGTATGTTTGTGTGCTCATTATCCAGTTTCTATTCTAATTTGCAGTTAAGTGGAAAACATTACTACATTGAAATGCAAATCAAAGTATAAATAGCAGAAGTGAACAAATAGCTTTTCCCTACCAGCAAATATTAATCTGACACCAAATATAAAAGCAGACACTCGCCCGCTATATTGTATTCACCAATGATGACTAAATCTCTAAAAGACAGATGAAAACGTTGGTGAATTGTAGCTCTGACATGGACATGAGGGATATAAATTACTGAAAAACAGCTGCGGGTGACGTATATTAATTGATCGCAAGTGCTCAGTTTGTGATCACATCTCTGTTTTGTTCTGCTGATATGTAATCCAAATATTAGTAGCTTGAAACAGATGGAAATATTACTGGATTGTGTACGCTCTTACAGCTATTGTGAGGGCTTAAACGGAGCAGTGCTCATATTATCGAGCGGGGAAAAAGAAAAAGACAGCTGTGAAACATAACCTGCTTTGTATTTTTGTAGGAAACACAGTTTAGATCTTATTTGAGGGTAAGAGGTGTGTGAGTTATTGCCGTCTATCACTAAATGTGTCAGGAATATCGAAAACAAAACCAACTTAACCCCGCTCTTTTAGCGCCCCTCACACAGCTTGATCCACGCTGGCATTTCTCCCCTTGTGTTTTAGGTTTGGAAAGGGAAAAAAGTTCACCACCCCGTCCAAACTTTTAGGATACCGAGTATCAGATTTGCACAATCCATATGCACAACGCTTTGGCTTGGCTTTGATTTCCCTCTCTCGAAAGCTTGACAGACCTCCTGCGAGTAGCTATGGTCGATAAGCCACGATTGGTGTGTGGCGGTTTTTGGGTGTGGCTTAGCGAAGGGTCAATTTAGCTTACCCAATTCACCTATAGTGCATGTTTTGGACTGTGGGGGAAACCAAAGCACCCGGTGGAAACCCACACAAGCACAGGGAGAACATGCAAACTCCACACAGAAATGCCAACTGACCCAGCCAAGGCTCGAACCAGTGACCTTCTTGCTGTGAGGTGACAGCGCTATTTGGTCCAATGTTGTGTTAAAAAGTGTAATTTAAAATTAATAAAAAAAATGACAAAATGTTGTCTAGCATGCATGAGGATGTTGATAAGATAGCATGTTTAACATGTTTATAGCTTTTAGCACATTATTAGCATGGATGAAAATGTGTGTGCATGCACAATTTAGGATGCAGCAACTATATCCCATTTAGTGTTGTGTGAAACTAAACATGGTCAAAGTCCATGTTTTAGACAAAGTCAGCATGTATCAATGATCAAATAAAATGCTTCACTTCACTGTCCTCTTCTAAACATGAATGCTAGCAATCATTCGTGTCATTCACTGAACAGCTGGTGGTATAGTGTTTTACTGAGACACACAAAATGCAATTTAGATGAACTTTGCTGAGTCTTCACAGACTTTGTTTAATGTGGGTCATTGTCTCATGACTATAGGTGGGCATAGATCTTTTTTATCTAGATTAATCTCACTGTAATCTTGGAATTAATTTAGATTAAAATGGCTCATTTGAATTCTGCTGAAGTCATTCAGAATATGTGTGCTACCCAAAAAATGACTAAAAGTAAGTCTTTGAGAACGGGTTTCTCAAGCCAGGTGGCGCATTAGACCAGGGGCTCATCTCCTGTTTCCAAAATGCATCAGAAACTGCTTGAGAAAGTGTTCTACTATGATAATTGGTGATGAAAATAAATGATGTTCAAAAAGATGCACTTGTGTTTACTAACTGTTTATTCAGTTAAACATGAATGTTGAACTGTAGGCCTACATAAGCTCCAAACAGCGATTTTTGATGACCTTAATCTGACTAAAGTCATAACTGAACTAAACAGAAATGGAATTAAGATGTGGAGTATGCAGATATTAGTGGCATTATTGAAGGAAACACCACAATCAAACTATTATCGTCATGTAGGACTTTTCACCATATTTTCTGACAAGATCCACACACACGGCTGTCAGTAAAGGGCCACGCGCACACACACACACACACACATTGCGAAATGAGGAAGTTTTTTCTTTCCATTTGGCGTGATTATTATATTCCATAACACTCTCACTAGTCCTTACTCCTTATTTACGTCTAATACCACCACAGGGGCATGAATGAAATGTTCATGAGTGAAAGTGAAACTGCCGAACTGCAGTTAAAATGACAGGAAACTCTTACATGAAAGCACTTCACGTAAACACCTTCATTATATTATTGTCTTCTATGGCAAATAACTAGATTACAGATGTCCATGTAAGTGTAGTCAGTAGTGGCTTAGAAGTAAGTGAAAGATCCAGAAGGGCATCCTGCTGATTTGATTCAGAAAGGCACTTTTTTGTCAGACGGCTCACCGGTCAGGTATACATCCGCGCTAAAATATCAAGGTGAAAGTCTTCATAGCTAGCGTAGAATAGACCCAGCTCCCAACCCAACTTTGAGAATAGATTAACGGCGATTATTTTTTTTATCGACCAATAAGAGTCTCGTGTTAACGCAGCCCACCACTACTCATGACACATACATATTTGTGTATCTTTGTTTGGATTAGGGATGCAAAAATAAATACCCATGTGGAGAACTGTTAGGCTTATAGTCCATTTGCAGCTCATGTCATTATCAAGTGCCTATTCTCATACAAAAAAGATCTTGTGACTGTATTAAATCAGCAGCAATAGAATTAGGTCTCTATCCTCTGCTGTCCTTGTAAGTGGTTGGCTTGTGTGTTCAATAGGTCACAATTAAAACGTGGAGTTTGGCTAGTTCAACTCAGTCTGAATTGATTGCATCTACATTAATGTAGAATTTATAAAGTTTGTAAGATATAATTATATACAATATCATTCATAGTTTTGAACACACCTCATTTTTTAACAGACATTTCTGTGCATTTCTAGCAGAAAGCACAAACCACCCTTCTTAAATTGTCTTAAAAAGTTCTTAGGGTTTTTTTGCCATAACGTTTTCACTTAACAAGGTTTGGATCAGGACGTTTTTTCAGGTCATATCATTATTTCAATGTTTTCTCAGTTTTAAATAACTGCTTGCACTGCCACATTTTACTGTGTTCTTGTATGAAAACTGATGAATGCATTTTGCTGAAGGAGCTTCTGATAAACATTTGCTTTCACTCTGTCATGTATCTGTACTCCTGCTGCAGAAAACACCATCAAATCCATGACACATAACCTTCACTGACATCTAGCTCACACTTTGCGCTCACACTCTTTCCCCAGTTTGTCAACCAACAATGTTTCCAATCTGACCCAAACAAATTTATCTTTCAAAAATCAAAAAGCCTTTTCTGAAGTGATACCTTACAGCAAAAATAAACAATCTATTACTTTTATTCAAAGTAATATAGGAATCATTTATGATTTCACAAGTTTGTCTCAGACAACTAAATCGTGTCTATATTGTGCTTTAGATAACTTCAAGTAGGATTAATCAGTGACCTTGAAATTGTAGGGTGTTCTCTAAATTCTATTTACACTATATGTATATACACTCACCGGCCACTATATTAGGTACACCTTACTAGTATCGGGTTTGGCCCCCTTTTGCCTTCAGAACCGCCTTAATCCTTCATGGCAGAGATTCATCAAGGTACTATAAATATTCCTCCGAGATTTTGGTCCATATTGACATGATACCATCACGCAGTTGCTGAACATCCATGATGTGAATCTCCTGTCCCACCACATCCCAGAGGTGCTCTATTGGATTGAGATATGGTGACTGTGGAGGCCATTTGAGTACAGTGAACTCATTGTCATGTTTAACAAACCAGTCTGAGATGATTCTCACTTTATGACATGGCATGTTATCCCGCTAGAAGTAGCCATCAGAAGATGGGTACACTGTGGTCATAAAAGAATAGACATGGTCAGCAGCAATACCCAGGTAGGCTGTGGCGTTGACACAATGCTCAATTAGTACTAATGGGCCCAAAGTGTGCCAAGAAAATATCCCCCACACCATTACACCACCACCAGCCTGAACCGTTGATACAAGGCAGGATGAATCCATGCTTTCATGTTGTTGATGCCAAATTCTGATCCGATCATCCGAATGTTGCAGCAGAAATCGAGACTCATCAGACCAGGCAACGTTTTTCTAATCTTCTATTGTCCAGTTTTGGTGAGCCTGTGTAAATTGTAGTCTCAGTTTCCTGTTTCTAGCTGACAGAAGTAGCACCCAGTGTGGTCTTCTGCTGCTGTAGCCCATCCGCCTTAAGGTTGGACGTGTTGTGCGTTCAGAGATGCTCTTCTGCAGACCTCGGTTGTAACTAGTGATTATTTTAGTTACTGTTGCCTTTCTATCAGCTGGAACCAGTCTGGCCATTCTCCTCTGGCATCAAATAGGCATTTCTGCCCATAGAACTGCCGCTCACTGGATACTTTCTCTTTTTTGAACCATTCTCTGTAAACACTTTCTGAAATACTCAGACCAGCCCGTCTGGCACCAACAACCATGCCACATTTAAAGTCACTTAAATTACCTTTCTTCCCCATTCTGATGCTCGGTTTGAACTGCAGCAGATCGTCTTGACCATGTCTAAATGCCTAAATGCATTAAGTTGCTGCCATGTGATTGGCTGATCAGAAATTTGCGTTAACGAGCAGTAAGACAGGTGTACCTAATAAAGTGGCCGGTGAGTATATCTCCTTAGAAAAGTTCAAAATTGATTAGAAGTTACCAAATGATTAGATACAAATTCAATTTAGTAGTGTGTTCTGAATTGGACATTTTTAATTTCCATACTCTAAGTTATGCATTTGTGCCAATAATTGTGCTTTTAATCTCCTGATCTTTAGCTCGAAGTATAAATGAGCTTTTTAAACTCAAGCCAAACCTTTCAGTTTTTCAACTTTTCCTCCATTGGGTGTGAATTATAATATACTGTAGGAGCACTCAGAAGCAGAACATAAGTGTTGTTCAGATGCATGCCCAGCTAGCCTATTAACTTGTATGGCAGCATTTGCATGAGCTCTAGCGTTAACAGCTCTGTCATTACAGAGGCACATGCAGGTCAGGGCAGCTCGTGTTTATATAAAGATCAGATATATTCGGCACCATTCCACTCTTCTGGACACATAGCATAACTAGAGAACAGCTGCGTCTTTCACTCACAAACAGAAATGCACACACAAATACACACACAGACATCCATCTATGTTTTCCAAATTGCATGCATGTATGTGAGTACCCAAAAAGATGGATGCATGGCCAGGCACAAAAACATGCATGCACAAATTAGATTTTATATGTTTTTTCTAAGTTTTGGGACTGTAATTGCTATATATATATATATATATATATATATATATATATATATATAAATGCTAAAATATATGCATGAGTTCATTGTTTTGCAGTCCTAATTGTAGAGGTTTAACAAACACAGTCCACAAAGCTGGCACAGAACAACAGCAAAACACCTGTGAGATATATGTGCCTGTCTTGTGTAACAGGCTATTCAGTGTGGGTGTCTGAGCCCATTAGAAATTACTCACTTGCTATTCTACAGACCTCTGAATGTTGGCTATGCGCTGTTACGACAGTGACAGATACCAGACACCGCTGCCAAATGAGGAATGACAACCATGCAGATTGAGAGAGGACACCGTTTGCAGGCCTACAGCACTAACCTGATGGCAACTTGATCTATGTTGAGACAGGGCTATTTTTTAGTCTTGTAGATAACAGCACTGTTCATATAGTGATGTAGGCTTATGATTGCCAAAGCTGTAAATCACTGGAAAGCATTAAATTATATCACAGAATACGTTTGATCATGTGAAGCACATTTTGCACATGTTCCTGCTTATCACAGCCATGCGGCAATGCAAGTGATGTATTCAGTTGTGAAATTAGAAATCCTTTCCTTTCAAATTCAAGCATGCAGATGTACAAGCAGGTGTAAACTGCAATGTGCGACACCAGATCAACTGTGACTGTATCTCATAAAATGCTTGTAGTCTTTCATAAATATTAATGAAATTTCTAGCAACCAGTAAGAAAACTGTAACTCCAATGTGGCTACAACTCGAACCCCCTACAAAATCTGAATGGTTGGCTATTGTATCTAATGTTTAATACATGGAGGGGATGACTTTTTCTTTAAATCTCCAAGTGGATAAACACCTGCAATATGGGAAGAAATGGACTGTACTTACGGCTTTACACAGTGTAAACTAATCTTTACATTCATTCATTCTCCTTCGGCTTAGTCCCTCTTATTTATCCTTGGTCACCATAGGGGAATGAACCGCCAATGTATCCAGCGTATGTTTAACGCCAGCCGCAACCCAGTACTGCAAAACACCCATACTCTCTCACATTCACACTCATACACTATGGCCAATTGTAGTTCACCCAATTCACCTATAGCGCATGTGTTTGGACTGTGGGCGAAACTAGAGCACCCGGAGGAAACCCACACCAACACAGAAATGGCAAATGGTCCAACTGGGACTCGAACCAGCGACCTTCTTGCTGTGAGGTGACAGTGCTAACCACTAAGCCAGCACATCGCCCTGATCTTTATATGTATTTGTTAATGTGACCTGTAAGGAAACATGTGACCTGTCAACTGTTTATTAAAAATTTGTTGTGTTATTGTATTTTTTTTACTTATATATTTAATATACATATATATATAAAGAAACAAAAATAATAAAGTATAATATAAAGTAAAAATATGTTTAAGTATAATATAAAGTAAAAATAAAGTATGAAAAAGGGGGAAAATACTGCATTTTTTTATTCAGTAGCAGAATAAAGTTCAATAACGACTAAAATAAAGAAATAAAATTGTAAATATTAATTAAATAAAAAGGACTTGAGGAATAAAATGACATATAGATGTATTTTAAAGTATATCAAAACATGCTTACATTCAATTAACATTGCATTTAATTGAAATAAACCTGAAATTAAGTGTCTGAAAATATTCTATTTTGCACAATGTGCTTGTTTATTCAAGGGATCCTTGCTTTTTTTAATATTAAGATGTAATCTGCTCTGAGCTGAGATCGAACCAGCAACTTTCCGCATGGGAGTCGGTCGCTCTAACAAGGAGGCTTAATACCATGGCCTCAGGCGTCTATTGCTAGAGCACCTTTAGAGGTCAGAGGAGTGAAGTTTACCTGCACAGCACTTCACTAGCTGGCCTCCATTACACTCACCCCCCTAAACCTCACTCCCATATGAGTCACAACACCGGTGTAACCCCGTCTGTCCTACACCACCCAATCCGCTCCGAGCTGAGATCGAACCAGCAACTTTTCTGCATGGAAAACAACGTCTAACATGGCCACTAGCGTCTGTTGCTACAGCACCTTTTATAGGTCAGAGGAGTGAGGTTTACCTGCATAGCACTTGACTAGCTGGCCTCCGCTACACTCACCCCCTTAAACATCACTCTCATCCGGGTCACGGCACCAACCCCACCGGTCCTACACCACCAAATCCGCTCCGAGCTGAGATCGAACCAGTGACTTACCTCATGGGAGTCGATCTCAAGGAGGCTAAAGACCATGGCCACTAGCGTTTGTTGCTACAGCACCTTTTAGAGGTTTACCTGCACAGCACTTCACTAGCTGGCCTCTGTTACAGACTTAGGTTTAACCAGAAAGTATTATGTGACATTTCAGCGCCAAATAACTCACTGATTTATTACTATTAATTACACTATGCTGTAAATACCACTTTGGATAGAAACAACAACAGGTTTTTTGCTTAGTTTTTGTTAGTGTATCTTTAAATGCAAATGAGTTGCTGCTTTATGAGTTCCATTACCATAACTTTCAACGCTCCTTTTTTTGTGGGATTCTCCTGTATTTTAATCAATCTATCCTGGTATCAACCTGTTGATATATTTTCCCATGTTTTTAATCTTTCTATTAAAAAATCCCACTGGGCGTAATTTGATGTTAACCCGCCTATGCAATCACCAAATCATATAACTGTACGTTTCTGTCAGACATGATGTAAAAGAGACGCCCTGCGAGTGGCTTCTGAGCACACAATTTGAGGAATAGTGAAAGTGGATGCTTTGTTATTTGGGTGTGTAAAAAGTATATAAAAATGTTTGTCTTGTAATTAGACAGTAAAAAGAAGTGAGTATCCCTTATTTTTAATACCATTGTTGACGGGTATAGCCTTAACATCTCATGCCTTGGTTACTCTGGCAGCAACAATTAAAATATCTGCATTTGTTTTAAAATCTAGTCAGCTTAAACTCCTGATTTATCGTTTTCTGACAGTATGTTCACAAAAAGTGAGGCTAAAAGGTTCTCTTTAATGTCAACAGTCAGATACAGAAAAGGTTATGTCCCACAACAAACACAAGGTAATGTTGGTTATGTCTGTAATTGTAAACCATAGGTCTCAAACTCAATTCCTGGAGGGCTGCAGCTCTGCAAGGTTTTGCTCCAGCCTTTTCAAACACAGCTGACCCAAATAACCGAGGTGTTCAAAAGAGTCATGAACACCTTCATTTCTTGGTTCAGTTGTGTTTGATCAGGGTTGGAGCAAAACTGTGCAGAGCTGCAGCCCTCCAGGAATTGAGTTTGAGACCTACAGTATGTTGTACACGGTCAGGAAAGAAACTGTATGTATATCAGTGTATTTGATATGTTAAATCACCAGGTGTAAAAATAGCAACCCAAATGCCTTATTTTAGATGATTAGTTTTAACTGATGGCTGCTGACATTAAAAACCTGCTCCAATTTCAGACTCTGACAGAGAGGACAGTCATGGGAATCCAGAAGCCAGAGTTTCACCTGTAGGTAGCCACTTGATAAACATTTATGTCTCCAAAGCTAATAAGTGTTGGCTTTTATTTTACTGAATGTACCTCTGCTTTGTTTGCAACATTACACATAGATAAACAACAAAAGACGGTCTCCCCCCTCAGACAGGCCTCCCTTTGGTCCTCATCTAAGTACACACCACAGCATTTCCGCAGATGAACAGGACAGCCCAGAACGGATTGTAAGTACTACAACGTCAAAGCTCAGTGTGAGATGTGGACACATCTCTTCATCTTAATTCTTCATTTGATTTCCAGGTTCAGAAGGAAAAACTCCATGCAGAACTAAAACAAGTTTTGAGTCAAAAGAGAAACCAGCTTAGAGACACTCAATCCACTTCCACAGACATGGATGAACCATCCAAGACAGACAGTAAAAATGAGGTAAGAATTAAAACATCACAACATGAACTCCTTTTAAAATGATAACACAGAGCTAAGACACTGAGTCCATATAAAACAGGAAAGGATACCATCAAGAGCATAAGGTCCCAACATACTCATGGGCTGTGGTGTCATTCTTCTCTTAAGGCAAAAGTGTCCAAAGTTGTCCCTTGAGGCCCACTGTCCAGCAGAATTTAGATCCAATCCCAATTAAGCACACTGGTGGGTCACATGTTTTCACTTGCGGTTGTCTGTTGAACTGAAGAGAAGAAGTGGACTAGATAAGTTTTGCACAACAAAAATGTTGGAGCCTTAGAGCAGGGAGGGTCAACTTCTGTCCTAGTGGACCGCTGTCCTGCAGAGTTTAGCTCCAATCCCAATCAAACACACCTCCCATTAGGTTTCTAGTGATCTTCAAAGTCTGGAAGACTATGATTAGCTTGTTCGGGTGTGTTTGATTAGGGTTAGAGTAAAATTCTGGAGTTAGGTAAAAATGAAAGAAAGAGCCAGCTCCAAATGGGTAGAACTAAAGCTCCAAGTGGTCTGTACAAACCTCCTAGTGCATTTGATTTAGTAAATGAATGTCTTGTAAGTGACTTATTTTGTTTTAAAAAAAAATCTCTACACCTAACCAAAGCCTAAACCTACTCCTTACAGCAATGAAAAACTGTAAGTATTGTAGAATAGTATCACAAAATGAACACTATATTTATGTGCAGCGATTTATACTACAAACTCTGCAGGGCAATGGCCCTACAGGACAGAAGTTGCCTGTCCCTGTCTTAGAGCCGCACCTACCCATTATATAATTACTATGGAACAATGGTAGTTCACAGGAGTTTTTTACCTAGAGCAACCATTTGCAAAGTTGTTTCAAACAAAACCAGGAGTTTTTTGTTTTGTTTTTGTTTTGGGGGTTTATAAAAAAAGTCACACCAGTTACTTTAAACTGAATTACATTAGGGCCTTTAGTGTTATACAAGATTAATAACTTAGAACATAGGACATAGCCCGAGTCTGGTTAGTATCTGGATTGGAGGCCACCTAGGAAAACGAAGTTGCTGTTGGAAGTGATGTTAGTGAGGCAAGAAAGGGTGCTCACTCTGTGGTCTATGTGGATCCAAATGTTACAGTATATGAGATGTTAAACCAAGTCCTGACTCTCTGTGGTCATTAAAAAAAATCCCATGATACGTCTAGTAGGGATGTGACCCAGTGACCTGGCCAAATTTTTTCCATCTGCCCAATTGCCTCTACTGCAGTCTCTCATCTTCACCTATAGTTAGTGTGTACTGAGCGCATTGGGGTGGATGCTTCATACTAGTTAAAATCTGTTTTTGTAAATGAAATATCTTAACACTCAACCTTTACTATTCTATTTCAGGTGGAGAAGGATATGCAGTTGTCAGAGCTTGTGGAAGTGGTTGTTGAAACCGAGGCAGAAGTTGGAGCCAGTGGTTACAGTGTGGTTGGTGGAGGGGAGCGAGGCATCTTCATTAAAGATGTCTTAAAAGACTCCCCAGCAGCGAAGCACCTCAGCCTACAGAAAGGTACCAAGGGACTGTATTTTACATTACAAAGAGCAATGTCAAATACACTTTAAAGACTTGAGACACTGCCATTGAAAAGACAAGTAGGAGTAACCCCTTTAACCTCAGAATTCTCAAATGTACAACCTCTTCATTGTAAATACAAATGTACTGAATTTGTTGCAAGATGTAATAAGAATGCTGAGACAAATCATTTAAATTCTAAATAATTTTTGGTGATGTGTTATTGCAGGAGATCAACTTCTAAGTGCCAGGGTGTATTTTGATAACGTGAAATATGAGGACGCATTAAAAATTCTTCAGTGTGCAGAACCCTACAAAGTGTCCTTCTTTTTGAAGAGGGCTGTGCCAGAAAGTGAAGTCAGCATACGTCCAGGTGCACAAAATCTTGACCTCAGAGGACCTAAGACCAAGATGCAAAGAATGGTACATGCTGAAATATTGCTTTACAATAGAAAGACCTTTTAACCAGCATCAGTATTGCATTTATTTAATACTTAAACAGTAGAAACTAGAAGGAATGATAACCTTTTTCTTGCAGAGCGTCAAAAGTGTGAAACCATTCAAAACCAAGAAAAGGAGAGGAGGAAGATTTGGATTGAAAAGACTGAAAGAGAACAAAAAAGCAAGAGAACGGGCAGAGCTGGACATTGAGGGCTCACATGGTAGATCAGACCTCAGTCCTGTTGATGTTGAGTTTGTTTTCCCAAAGTTCAAATTGAGGAAAGGTGGGAAATCCACTGCAGGTGAATCAGGTCATCTGGAAGGCATGATCACTGGTGGCAAGAAGAAGAGGAAGATCAGATTTCCAAAAATGAAACCCACAGATGCTGCTGTCAGTAAAGGGAATGTTGATGTAGATGTTTCAACACATGAGGGAGAGGGCTCAGGGGCAAAGCTGAAGGGCAAGGCAAAGGGTCCAAAATTTGGAATGAATTTCCCCAGATTGAAAAAGTCAAAATTAGATGTAAAATCTCCAAATGACAGTTTTGAAGTGAAAGAACAAGAGGCAAAATTTAAGCCTCCCTCAGTAGAGTATGGTTTCAACATGAGCCAGGGCAAAGCTGAAGCTAATGCTCCTAATCTTGAGGTTGGTGGGAATGGAAAAGGAGAGGGTCCTGAGATAAAGATGACAAAGATTAATCTGGATGTCTCAGATACAAAGATGACAATCCCAACATTCAAACTGCCAAAGGTAAGACTTTCTTGTCATTCAGATGAAATTGATGGAGAGGCAAGTAAACAAATTGGTACATCTGAAAATAAACTGAAAATGACAAATATTGACATCAAAACACTAAAAGTAGATATGGACGTGAATATCCCAAAGTTTGTATTGGAAGATGCTGAAGGAACAAAAATCAACACACACAAATATGATCCATCATTAACAAAGCTAAACTTTGATGCAAAACAAACATTTGGAGATGACATTGATGGATCCATGGTCAAAAAGCATGAGATTTCTCTCCCTAAACTTGACATTGAAGTCCCCAAGATAAAGACATCAGATGTGGACATTGTTCTTCCTAAATTAGATGCGACTGCAAAGAGCATTGATTCTGGGGGGCATGTAAGTACAGGGGCAAATTTTGAAATGACAAAATTAGACATCACTCTTCCAAAAGTAAAATCTACTGAGGGTGAGGTCACAATTGAAGTCCCTGGAGCAAAATGTGGAAAATTTCACAAGCCAAATATCAGTATTTCATTACCAAAAGAGAAAACAGCAGAAGGAAAAATAGAAGGTCATTCTGAGAAAAAAGAAAATGTAAAAATGCCTCAAATAGATATTTCCCACCCCAAAATTCATTTATTACAAGGGCAAATTGATATTGAAGGGCCTGAAGATGAAGCAAAGGTTGATATTTCGAATGAAATGATTGAGAGGGGTGCAGATATTGTGGGCCACTTTAATAAAGGGGGAAAGTTTAAAATGCCTACAGTAGATGTGTCCCTACCTAATGCGAAATTACCGGAGCATACCATTAGCAAGGGGCCAGCAATACAGCAAGGAAAATTGAATATGCCATATGATACAGAAGGAAAGAATGAGGTTGGAGATCTGTCTGTAAAAGGAGGCAAATTCAACATGCCACATCTAGATGTTTCATTTCCAAAGATGAATTTATCAGCAGGTGAAATACAAATTGAGGATTCAGAGGTCAAAGGTGAGAAATTACAAATGCAATCCATTGACATATCTTTACCAACAGGAAAATTACAGGATGGTGTTGAGGTTGAAAGTTATCCTGGAAAAGTAGAAATGCCCCAAATTGATGTTAACATGTCACTGCCAGAGGGTAAAGATATTAATGGTAAAACCTCTGGTAAATGTGAAAAGGCTGAAATGCCAAAGGTTGATATCTCTCTGCCTGCAGTGAATTCTCCTGGTGTTGAGATTTCCTTGCCAAAAATGTCACCAGAAAGTGACATCAGTATTAAAGGGCCCGATAGTCATATAAAAAAAGCAGGAAAGTTTCAAATGCCCAAAATAGACCTTGTACTCCCAAAGATTAAATCAAGACCCATGGAAGTAAATTTGGAAGGACCTGAGGTAAAAAGAGGTAATGTTTACACACCTTCCATAGACATTTCTTTGCCTAAAGATAAAACCAAGACACACTTTGATACAGAAGGAAATTATAAAACTGGTATGAAATTTAAAATGCCAAAAATAGATTTTTCACTACCAAAAGCAAAAGCTCCTGAAGGTGAAACGATTGATGAAGCAAAAGAAGAAACAATTGATATTAAGTTTCACATGCCCTCTACAGACATCACTCTGTCAGAAGCAGCAGCAGGAGGTCATCTATATGTTGAAGGACATGGAAGAAAAGGTGGGAAATGTGAAATTCCTAAAAATGATGTTTCCTTGGCTAAATTAAAACCATCAGAAGCTGAAGTCAATGTTGAAGGTCCCGATATTCAAGGTGGAAAGGTTCATATGCCTTCCATAGACATCACTCTACCATTTGGAGGAGTAGGAAGTGATCTAGATGTCAAAGAAAACAAAGAGAAAGGAAGAAGGTTTGAAATGCCAAAATTTGATGTTTCCTTGCCTAAACTAAAACCATCAGTGGATGAAATCAATATTAAAGGGCCTGATACCAAAGGAGGGAAGTTTCACATGCCCTCTGTAGATATCTCTCCATCAAAAGGACGGGCAGGAGCTGATGTAGATGTTAAAGGATGTGGAGGAAAAGGAGGACAATTTGAAATGCCAAAATTTAATGTTTCCTTGGCCAAACTAAAACCATCTGAGGCTGAAGTTAACATTGAAGGTCCCGATATCAAAGGTGGAAAGATTCACATGCCTTCTGTAGATATCTCTCTACCAAGAGGAGGGGCAGGAGCTGATGTAGATGTCAAAGGACATGGAGGAAAAGGTGGAAAATTTGAAATGCCAAAATTGGATGTTTGCTTGCCTAAGTTTAAACCATCTGGAACTGAAGTCAACGTTGAAGGTCCCGATATAAAAGGTGGAAAGTTTAATATGCCCTCTATAGACATCTATCTACCAGGAGGTGGAGCAGGAGGTGATGTAGATGTCAAAGCTCATGGAGGAAAAGGAGGAAACTTTGAAATGCCAAAATTGGATGTTTCCTTGCCTAAATTTAAACCTTCTGCGGCTGAAATCAATGTTGAAAGTCCCAATATTAAAGGTGGAAAGTTTCACATGCCCTCTATGGATATTTCTCTACCAGGAAGTGGAACCGGAGGTAATGTAGATGTCAAAGGACAAGCAGGAAAAGAAGGAAAATTTGAAAGGCTAAAATTGGATGTTTCCTTGCCTAAGTTTAAACCATCTGGAGCTGAAGTCAATGTTGAAGGTCCCGAAATAAAAGGTGGAAAGTTTCACATGCCCTCTATAGATATCTTTTTACCAGGAGGTGGAGCAGGAGGTGATGTAGATGTTGAAGGACATGGAGAAAAATTTGAAATACCCAAATTTGATGTTTCCATGCCCAAATTAAAACCATCTGGAGGTGAAATCAACATTGAAGGTCCCGATTTCGAAGGTGGAACGTTTCACATGCCCTCTGTAGATATCTCTCTACCAAGAGGAGGGGCAGGAGCTGATGTAGATGTCAAAGCTCATGGACGAAAAGGAGGAAAATTTGAAATGCCAAAATTGGATGTTTCCTTGCCTAAGTTTAAACCATCTGGGGCTGAAGTCAGTGTTGAAGGTTCTGATATCAAAGGTAGAAAGTTTCACATGACGGCTATAGATATCTCTTTACCAGGAGGTATAGTTGAAAGTAATGTAGATGTCAAAGAACATGGAGGAAAAGGAGGAAAATTTGAAATGCCAAAATTGGATGTTTCTTTGCCCAAATTAAAACCATCAGGACGTGAAATCAACATTGAAGGTCCTGACATTGAAGGTGGAAAGTTTCACATGCCCTCTGTAGATATCTCTTTACCAAGAGGAGGAGCAGATGGTGATGTAGATGTTAAAGCTCATGGAGAAAAAGGTGGAAAATTTCACATGCCCTCTGTAGATATCTCTCTACCAAGAGGAGGGGCAGGAGCTGATGTAGATGTCAAACCTCATGGAGAAAAAGGAGGGAAATTTGAAATGCCAAAATTGGATGTTTCCTTGCCTAAGTTTAAACCATCTGGAACTGAAGTCAATGTTGAAGATCCCGATATAAAAGGTGGAAAGTTTCACATGCCCTCGATAGACATCTCTCTACCAGGAGGTGGAGCAGGAGGTGATGTAAATATTCAAGGAGATGGAGGAAAAGGAGGAATATTTGAAATGCCAAAATTGGATGTTTCCTTGCCTAAGTTTAAACCGTCTGGAGCTAAAGTCAATGTTGAAGGTTCAAATATCAAAGGTGGAAAGTTTCACATGCCCTCAATAGATATCTCTTTACCAGGGGGTAAAGCAGGAGGAGATGTAGATGTTCAAGGACATGGAGGAAAAGGAGGAAAATTTGAAATGCCCAAATTTGATGTTTCCTTGCCCAAATTTAAACAATCTGGGGCTAAAGTCAATGTTGAAGGTCCTGATGTCAAAGGTGGAAAGTTTTGCATGCCCTCTATAGACATCTCCCTACCAGGAGGTAGAGCAGAAAGTGATGTGGATGTCAAAGGACATGGAGGAAAAGGAGGAAATTTTGAAATGCCAAAATTGGATGTGTCCTTGCCCAAATTTAAACCATCTGAGCCTGAAGTCAGTGTTGAAAGTCCTGATATAAAAGGTGGAACGTTTCACATGCCCTCGATAGACATCTCTCTACCAGGAGGTGGAGCAGGAGGTGATGTAAATATTAAAGGACATGGAGGAAAGGGAGGAAAGTTTGAAATGCCAAAAGTTGATGTTTCCTTGCCTGAATTAAAACCATCAGGACATAAAATCAACATTGAAGGTCCCGACATTGAAGGTGGAAAGTTTCACATGCCCTCTGTAAATATTTCTCTACCAAGAGGAGGGGTAGGAGCTGAAGTAGATGTCAAAGCTCATGGAGGAAAAGGAGGAAAATTTGAAATGCCAAAATTGGATGTCTC
>CAIGQZ010032997.1:5524923-5547088 GCA_903798205.1 Danio tinwini
GAAGTCAATGTTGAAGGTCCCGATATAAAAGGTGGAAAGTTTCACATGCCCTCGATGGACATCTCTCTACCAGGAGGTGGAGCAGGAGGTGATGTAAATGTTAAAGGACATGGAGGAAAAGGAGGAAAATTTGAAATGCCAAAATTGGATGTCTCCTTGCCCAATTTAAAACCATCAAGTGGTGAAATCAACATTGAAGGTCCCGACATCGAAGGTGGAAAGTTTCACATGCCCTCTATCGATATCTCTTTACCAAGAGGAGGAGCAGAAGGTGATGTAGATATCAACACTCATGGAGGAAAAGGAGGAAAATTTAAAATGCCAAAATTGGATGTTTCCTTGCCCAAATTTAAACCATCAGGACGTGAAATCAACCTAGAAGGTCCAAATATTGAAGGTGAAAAGTTTCACATGCCATCTGTCGATATCTCTTTACCAAGAGGAGGAGCCGAAGGTGATGTAGATATCAAAGCTCATGGAGGAAAAGGAGGAAAAATTGAAATGCCAAAATTGGATCTCTCCTTACCCAAACTAAAACCATCAGGAGGTGAAATTAACATTGAAGGTCCTGATATCCAAGGTGGAAATGTTCACATGCCCTCTGTAAATCTCTCTCTACCAAGCGGTGGAGCAGGAGCTGATGTAGATATCAAAGGACACAGAGGAAAAGGAGGAAAATTAGAAATGCCAAAATTGGATGTCTCCTTACCCAAACTAAAACCATCAGGAGGTGAAATCAACATTGAAGGCCCCGACATTAAAGGTGGAAAGTTTCATATGCCCTCTGTCGATATCTCTTTTCCAAGACGAGGAGCAGAAGGTGACATAGATGTCAACTCTCATGGAGGAAAAGGAAAAAATTTTGAAATGCCAAAATTGGATGTTTCCTTGCCTAAATTTAAACCATCAAGGGCTGAAGTTAATGTTGAAGGTTCTGACATTAAAGGTGGATATTTTAACATGCCTTCAATAGATATTTCTCTACCAAGAGAAGAACCAGAAGGAGATGTAGGTGCCAAAGAACATGGGGGAAAAGAAGGAAATTTTCAAATGCCTAAATTGGATGTTTCCTTGCCTACATTTAAAACATCAGGGGCTGAAATCAATGTTGAAGGTCCTGATATCAAGAGCGAAAAGTTTCACATGCCCACAATTGATATCTCTCTCCCAAAAATTAAATTAGAACGTAAAACCGATGTTGGGCTAGAGAAAGAAGACATCTTAGTACCTAAAATAACCCATGGTTTTGAAGTACAGACCAAAGCTACTGGTGCCAGAAAGAGTGACATAAATTTCCCTGAGGTAACTTTAGGTGGCAACATCAAACTACCCACTGTGAAAATACCAACTGTTGACATATCTGCTCCTAAGGTTGATCTGGACTTTACTCTTCCAAAAGCAAAGGGCATTGATAGAGAAAATGTTGAACTTCTTAAGGCAGAGGATGGAAGGCCATCATCTGGATCAAGTTTTGATGTTCCAGAGGTCTCTTTAAAAATGCCTAAGATTTCCCTCCCAAAATTTGGCAGAAAATTAAAAAGTGGAGACAAATTAGAATTAGAAAGTCCAAATTTATCTAAAGATTTCGACACACAAATAACATCGCCCTCGTTAGAAGCAGATTGCAAAATGAAGAAAGACAAAATCAAAATGCCATCAAGTGGAACAGCTAAAAAGGATATTGAAATAATTGGTTCTAATACTGATCAAATCAAGATACAAGAAAGTACTGGGGAAATTACAAAACCAGAAATCAAAATGGAGAGTGCTGATGACACGGTCAAATACAAGCTCAAATTCCCCAAATTTAAGACAACCATTCCAAAACCAAAGCTCAAAGATGTAGAAATGGATATGCCTGCAGTGGACAGCAAAGGAAAGGTCAAAATGCCAGCAGTTGAGATAACACTGCCAACTGCAAATATCCCAGAGTGTGAGGTATTGCTTCCAAAAACTGAAGTTGATGTATCTGAAGCAGATATCAGAGGTTATGAGGGCAGTTTAAAAATCCCTAAGATGCCAACTATTGACATATCAGTTCCAAAAGTGGATGTTTCCTTGCCTAGAGTAAAACTGCATGAACCAATGGACTCAAGCTCCTCCGACTTAAACATTGAATACAGTAAGGGCACATCACATTTTCCACATGTAAAAATCCCAAAAGTAGACCTTTCACTTCCTCATGGAAAAACAGGCGATGCAGATAACCATGAAGTGGAAATTAGAAAGAGAGGTAATTTAAGAATGTCAGAAGTAAAAATATCATTACCTCATGGAAAAAATTACACATCTAACAATGACATGAAAATTAAAGGTGAAAAACTACAAATTTCATTGCCCACTGTTGATCCTGATTTAGACATTTCAGTTAAAGGGAGCAAACTGAAAATGCCTATGATAGATTCCTCGCTACCTCATGGAATCAAAAGAGAAAGTCAAGTGCCAGAGTCAGAACTAGAAGGTGCAAAATTAAAAATGCCAACAGTTGATTTATCACTTCCTAATATTAAACATAAAGATGTACCAGAACTTCAGCATGGTAAAGGAAAAGGTAGAGTCATGATGCCTGGAATTGAACTACCAAAGGTAGAGATCTCATTACCTCAAGGCCAAGTAGAGAACATTGATATTTCTGAACTTGCAGAGCGTGGAAAAGAAGGGAAATTCAAGATTCCTAATATTGATACACCAAAAGTAGATATATCATTACAAGGACAACAAGAAGATTCAGAAAAAACTGAGGTCAGAAGACAAAGTGGAAAAAATCAATTACCAAAAATAACAATGCCTAAAGTGGATATATCATTACCCCATCATTACCCCAAAACAGATGACCATGAAGCTTCAGGATCTGTGGGAGTAGACACTGTTCAAATCCCCAAAGGTCATACAGGAATGTCTAGAGATAAAGACATGTCAGTTCCTGATGAGGATAAAAAGTTGACAATGCAAACCACAGATATAGAGAGCTCTGGTGTGGACCTAGAACTGGATCTTGACTTATCGAAAAAAGGGAAAAGGAATAAAAAGAAGAATGAACTTCAAGATCCAAAAGGGCCAAAAGTTAAAGGCTCTAAATTTAATATCGGAATGCCAAAAGTAAAGGTATCTGCATCAGGAGCTGACAAAAACAAAACTGAGAAAGGAGCTGATGCAAACTTAAAAGCTGATTTACAAGCACCAAAAATTCCTGAAATTGACTTTGACATTGACACAACACAAGTTGAAACTAACTTGTCTGAAGGAGACAAAAAGCAGAAAGTCAAAATTCCAAAGTTTGGGATACCTCTCCCTTCTTTAACGTCACCTGAAGCCAACATCACGCCACTTCAGATAAAAGGTCACTCAATACCTGTAGACTCTGAGGTAGAATACGAGGGCCCACGTATGCCAAAGGTAACGAAAGCTGTATTTGTCATGGTGAATCCACAAATGGAGAGCTCTGCTAGTGCAGCTAGTGAAGCAAGTGCAGAAATCAAAGAAGAAAAGCTCAAGCAGACAAAGATCACAATGAAGCAGAGTTTTGGCAAGTCAACAGAAAAGGGGAAAGCAATACATTATGAGGAGGTTGAATTTGAGGGTAAGTCAAAAACTGGGAAGCTTAAGTTGCCCAAAGTCACATTTTCATCAGGCCAAAAAGGATCATTTGATGTAACACCAAGTGGGTCTGATGATGGAGCAAGTCCAAGTCTAAATGGCGGCGACAAAGATGAAAGAGCAAAGTTTGGGAAGCTTAAATTGCCCAAATTGGAGTTTTTTTCACTATATTCAAAAAACACAGAAGAGGAACTGGAAATAAGCATGAGGAAAGAGACCTCATGGGAACTCAAAGAGAGCAAGGAGACAAAGACGATATCAAGCACAATGCCTTTCCTAAGTCTTAAGAACAAACCAGGGAAAGATGAGGAGGTACAAGAGATTGGTACTTTAGTGTCCTCCAAAGCACGGACTGAAATGTTGGCAGAACGGGAGGGATCAGAGTCCCCAGAACACATTGAACCAGCTGGATTTGTCTCTTTAAAGAAAAGTGAAGAAAGAGAGGAGATGACATGGTTCAAAGTACCCAAAGTAACCCTTAGTCCCCACTCTACGGGCATCCTTCACATCACTCCAGAAAGCTCTCCGAAAGCAAGCAAGTCCTCTATTCCTGGCTCTAGTGAGCAAGCCTCTGGAGGTTTCTATGTGAAGATGCCAAGCGTTGAATATTTGACCCACGAAATGTCCTCAGAGCATACGACAAGCAAAACAGAGGGAACTCGTACTGTAGTGACTAAGATGACAAAGTATACAGAAACAAAAAGTAGCAGCTCAAAACAATAAGCATCTCAGTTACTGAATAGGTAGGGAAATATATTGCCCCAAATATATTTTTGCAAAAATGATTTGTTCCATTATGCCAGGGGTGTCCAAACTCGGTCCTGGAGGGCCGATGTCCTGCAAAGTTTAGTTCCAATCTCGATTAGACACACCTGAACCAGCTAATCAAGCTCTTTCTAGGTATACTAGTATACTAGAAACTTCCAGACAGGTGTGTTGAAGGAAGTTGGAAATAAACTATGCAAGATACCGCCCCTCTAGGACCGAGTTTGGACATCCTTGTATTCGGCAAACACAGCAAATATGTAGTTACAAAAAGTATTATTTATTTATTGTAGACCTTATTTTCATGTTTTGCCACTCTGTATGACACTTTGAACTGATATATTTGTAAAGATCTTTCTCAGATCACATATGTACACATGCATTTTCTAGTAGATAAGAAGCATAAAACATGCAGAATTCTGTGCCCAGACGCAAAGATATTTAAACACATTAAATTTATTGTAGTTTTGCGTTTCTTGTGCAATCCTGGCACAGTATGACATTTATATTGTAGAGTTTTGAAGCATTTTAAAAAATATTGCATTGCTTTTTTTTGATGCCTGGTTTGTTCCTGTGGTTTTTGGGTGTTGTTATGAAATTTTGTTTATTTTAGATATTATTACAAATACATGTACTATTTTTACATATTTATATGCATGATCTGTACAGAAAAGACACACAAAAAAGCTTGTGATGTTGAGTACTTTTGTGATGCACATTTTTGTGACTTTTAAGATACATTCAAAAAATACTAAGATTTTACATTTTCTTGTGAAAAGCTGTACCAGATAGCATTTCTCTGTTCACAGGGAAGGCTCTGAATTAAAAACTTTGAGTGTGATTTTTTTTTCTTGTATTTTATTTTTTTTTATTAACTTTTTTGTTGTTTTTGGTTGTAGAAGTAGCCTAAATGCCAGCTGTTTTATATGTATATTTAAGGTTTTAGTATTGAAATGCATGTTTGTAATGTGTTGCTTTTCTGAAACCGTCATTTTGAGGATGCTTATCTCTAACTAATGCAAAAATAGAATACTCAAATAAAACGTTAACATTCTAATCAGTTGTAGCTTATTTTTCCTAATCATTTCCTTAATCATTTTTACATAATTCCACTAATGTTGCATCGCTAACGATAAACAGTGGCCCAGGGAAGAACAAATTATAAACCGCAGGCACAACAACGAACACCTCTCAAGATTGCAACATACAGTAATACTAAACACACACACAATGTTTTCAGACTAATAGGGTTGGGTCAATAGACAATGCCATCATGACTGAGCCAGCATCACGATCCTCCGCTCCGCCCGCCTCCATCACAGAAGCAACCCGCTCGCAAAAAATACACACTTAGGCCCCATTTACACTAATACGTCTTAGTTTAAAAATGCCATTTTAAAACAAAAATGATCTACGTCCACACTGACGTTTCATCTAGCATTTCTAAAAAGCCCTCCTTCCACACTATACTGCTAAAAATGCACATCACATGACCACACACACACTCTGTCATGCACTGCAACATATGTGCGAGTCTGAGCTACAGCAGTCAGCGGGTGCTTTGAGCACAAAACCCCAGAGAGCAGTGCACGTCGGAAAGTTTATCAAGGATGCTGGATGTCTCACTATAGTTGTTAAACGTGATATTTAATTCATCTTGTCTCTATCTAACAACTCCGGTCTTTTGCATCTATCAGGTAACTTGTCACAGCGTCAATATACTGCTTTAATCTTTTACTTTCCAGCTTGTAATTTTAGCGTAAACCTCAGATACTGTTTGTCGACGCCATTATAACGACACAGATCACTGCCTATTCATGCCAGAGTCCTGCGGAAAAAGTAATTGACAGGTGGTAATTTGTGTGTAACTTATCTTTATTTATTTATGATTTGGTTGTGGGTATAGCAAAGACCAGGTAGTTCATAAATAATTAATTCACCACCGTCTACGACGACGATACCATCGTCCATCGCAATGTTTCACGTTAGACATCGTACAATGCCAAATCGCCCAACCCTAGTGACTAATAAAAATTACATCCAGATGAAAATAAATTATGGAAATTTTGACTTCAAAAACAGTATTCATGTCTTTAATTTATTCCCCATTGTCATTAATTTATTCATTTTTCTTTGGCTTAGTCCCTTTATTCATTAGGGGTCGCCACAGCAGGATGAACCGCCAACTTATCCAGCATGTGTTTTACACAGCGAATGACATTCAGTCGTTGTTGTTTTTTTTTAATAGCGGGTTTTACCAAAACATATTAAAAGGTAAGTGAATTATAATATAACAGCGCTAACTTTTCTGTAACCGTAGTAGTGCAGTGCATTATTTGTTTAACCCTTTAAGGTGACATGTTGACTGACTGACATGGCTGCATGATGCGTGAGGCCAGCAAACACGATGTAGCTTTCAGTTAAGATGAACAGTTTCCATGCTCGTTTTACGTAAATGCGATCTGGACTTGTAATACTGCACTCACGCCATTTGTCATTGAAATGACGCCATAGGTATTAGGTAGATCAGTGTAAAAGATCTGCCACCACAGCTGGAAAAAATCCTGGAGGAAACACTAATATTATTATTAGTACTGTTAACCAATATGAATACTTTAGTGATTACTTTAGTGTAAACTAGTACATTAGATATCTGTTATACAAATCTTCTAAAAAAAATTTGATAATAAAACGATAATTTGTCTTTTCAGCTTCCACTTACTACAAAAACCATACAGTAGTATAGGTTTGCAACAAGAGGAGGGTGAGTAAATGATGACAATTTTAATTATTGAGTTAACTATACCTTTAAGAATAAAACTCTTGATGTAGCAACACTATGTACTGTGATACTTAGTAGGTGGCATATCAAAGAGTATCATTTGTAATGATAAATTAGGGCGGCACAGCGGCTTGACAGTGGTTAGCACAGCCACCTCACAGCAAGATCGTTGCTACTTCTAGTCCCGGCTGGGTAAAGTCTAGATCAGATACGCAGCCGCCCGGAAGTGCGATATGCACATCAATATAGCAACATTTTTTATGACACTGTATAACAATAATTAAAATTTTTACAGTATGGTGACGATTAGGTTTATGGCTGGGGTGGGGGGTAGGCGTTAACAAATACAATTTTTAAGAGTTCCCACTTAGATATGCTTAGCATTTAAGCAGGTTTGGCATGCTGTCCCGGGAGAGAACCCTGAGCTCGGAGATACTTGAGCTCAAGGCTCCCGCCCGCTCAATAAGCATATCAGAGGATTCGAGATCAGGTAGGTCTCGAGAGCTCCCCTTAGAAAAAGGGAGGAAAAGGAGGAGATGGGGTGGAAGGGGGGATTCTTCCAAAACGAAGATAGAGCAGTAGGGAGAAAATGATCCATATATAGTAAGCTTGGATCGTTCTGATTGGATTATTACTGATTACAGATGAGAAGCCAGACGTGCTCAATCATATCATGTGCTCCTCTCGAAATTAGTTTGTGAAACTTCACGTATTGGGTAATTTAATAGATAACATAAAAAATACTCTGTACAACTACTGTTTTTACATTTCTGTGACTGTTGGGTTTAGGGTTGGGGTGGGTGGGGGTAGACGTTAATAAAATGCAATAAATGGGAAATTTACGAAATAATTTAAATAATTCTCGTTAACTTCTGGCCGCAACCATATCTGATCTCTCACGGCTGGGTCAGTTGATCTTTCTGTGTGGAGTTTGCATGTTCTCCCCATGTTGGCGAGGGTTTCCTCCGGGTGCTCCAGTTATACCCACTGTCCAAAGACATGCGCTATAGGTGAATTGAATAAACTAAATTGACCATAGAGTGTGTGTGTGAATGTCAGAGTGTATGGGTGTTTCCCACTACTGGGAAGCAGCTGGAAGGGCATCCGCTGTGTAAAACATATGCTGGATAAGTTGGTGGTTCATGCCACTGTGGCAGCCCCTGATGAATAAAGGGGCTAAGCCTAAAGAAAAATGAATGAACGAATGAATGAAATGATAATTTATTTTCTAATTACATTATATTTTCTGTAAGAGTGTATCCTGTCTAATTTGATTTTTGTTTTCTGAATGAAAATAATCTTATATTTTACCATGAATTACAGAAGATACCCACTAAAGAGCTTATCAGACATATTTACAAGATTAATTTGATGACAAATTTAAAAAAACTCTATTTACAGTAAGGATTACAGTTCACAGGACGTAGCAACCGGGGGAAACAGGACAGGGGGATTATGTCCCCCTCACTTTTAGAGACAGACCATTTAGAAACAGGTGATTAATAATTATATGATCGTAAACTTATGGATCTCGTACAGCTGTCCCCCCTACTTTTAAAATGTCTGCTACGTCTCTGCTCATAGTATATATTTTCAATTAATCTTCAGGCTCATACATGTTAATGAGCAAAGAATAAGTGTGTTGTATATTAAAAAAAAAATATATATATATATATATATATATATATATATATATATATGTGTGTGTGTGTGTGTGTGTGTGTGTGTGTGTGTGTGTTACGCTGAATGAAAAAAAAAATGTTCACCTATTTTTTGATATTTTACTCTCACAAAAGTGACTTGAAACCTCAAAGTAAATCACCTTAAAGTCTGTCAATTTGATGCAGACACCAAAACGGGACGTCTCGATTCGACCAATATGCACAAAAGTTGAATTTTAAGTAGCAATTACGCGCTTAAAAGACAGAAGCCTACCAAAAGAGACGGTGCATGAGGGATTCAAAGAGGTGAAGACACAAGGTGACCTACTGTACTCACCAGGACTGACTGAAGATGTAAATGAAGATGCTATAATGAGGTAATGTTGGCGCTTGTGCGTGTCGTGCTCGTGCGTAAACGTGGACGCACCGGCAGCGTGCGCGCTATTGGTCAGCTGAGCGCACGCGCGGGATTGCGGAGGATCTGCGTTGCATCGCCAGTAAAAGCAGCCTGCGCTATGAGGAGACACGGAGGTGTAGCGTGACGTTCACTTTAACGGAGCACACGATATGAACATGGGATTTAATATGCTTCACTAAAAAATCGCCGTTGGTCTGTATTCGGATATGTCGCTTTAAACGAAGCGGTGTTATGGATATCATAATTTCCACGCAGTCCCAAATCCCCATGAAGGTTAAAGGCAAAATCCTTCAGCTCAGAAGCATCTTCACAACGAACGACAGCTGGAATTGTGTGATTCGTGACATCGCTTTCGACACGAGGAAAATGACTGGCACACTGTAAAGGTAAGCGGGCACAAAGAAAGAAAGATTGGGTATTTGTGATTCAGCATTGAAGGGTTTCAGGTATTAAAACATAAAATAAGCGATGCGGATAATTTCCCCTCCTCGAGGATGCATCATGTTAGGATACATCTGTGTGGGCAAGTGTTAGTTAATGATAGAGTCCCCCGATTTGGTGCAAGTGATGCGATCACGTATTGTGTGTGTAGACTACGTAATACAGCATCCTCTGTATGATCATCATGACACAGTTTGTGACAGGCGAAAAAATCTGGAAAATATAGATTATATCCTATACAATGTATGATTGCTTAAAGTAATAATTGTACTAATATTGAATATAATCCACTTTAAAATAAAGAATTTCATGTGTACTATACATTTTATATTAAACACTATAAAATTAAAAAATAATTATATTGAATTGGATCTTTTGATAATATATATATATATATATATATATATATATATATATATATAAGTTAAATCATTATATTTATTAATATAACATATATTATGTATTAGAATATAATATTTACATATTTTAAGTAAGCTATCACAACAAGTTATTATGTGATACCATTAATTAAAAAATGCATTATTTACCATTAATGCATAATGAGATATATTTTACAGCATTTATTTCTCTTTGTTCAGGTTAATTAATAAAAATTTAAATTTTAGTAAAAGCAACTTTTGCTTTTTAATAATGCATAAATAGAAATTGATATTAACTAAGAGTGATTAATCCAGTCGAAATAACTATTTATTTGCCATGACCAAATATATATATACATATACATATACTGTACATATACAGTGCTCAGCATAATTGAGTACACCCCATTTTGAAAATGAATATTGTTATCCATTTCTCAGTGAATATAGACAATATATTTTGGTCCATTAAACAAAACATATTTATTAAACTGATATATTTATTAAAAAAATATTTTAGTCACCAAACATATTTAAAAATTAAAAGATAAAACAATTAAATTCAAGCTAAATATTGCAAAAAAAATTTTACAAACTACAAAATGTCAGCAAAATTTTTCAATTATTTTGCTTCTCTCGATATTTCCTCTTTTTTAAAATTTGCATTTAATATTTTTCTATAACATATAAATTTGGGTGTACTAGTTTTTGGAGCATTATCTTAAGTTACTTTGTTAGATAAGCTCCAGATTTGGCTTCAGTACGGACTAATCTAATGCATATGCACAAACATAATATTGCATAGTTCCCTGTTAAAAATCTAAATTTAAAAAATAGACTTGTGAGGGATGTACTTATATATGCTGAGCACTGTATGTTCTCGATTGACATTGATGACTTCACATTTGATATGAAATCCTACACTGTAAAACCCAAAAAGTTAAGACAACTCAAACCATTTGAGGAAACCGATTGCAACAAACTATTAGGTTCAAAAACTAATCCTAATGAGTACTGTGAACTTAATCCATTTAAGTAAACAAAGCAATTTGAGCACAGTAAAACCCAATAAATGAAGAGAACTCAAACCAACTGAGTACTGTAAAACCCAACAAGTTAAGGCAACTCAAACTGATTGCTACAAACCATTTGAGTAAAAAAAAGAATCTATATGAGTACTGTAAACTTACTCCATTTAAGTTTAAGTTATATAATTAACTCATTACCTTTAACACTGAGTTCAAAACTCTTTTTAAATGAGTAGAATGAACTTTCAGTCAATTTTAAGTTAACTACACTCATTTGATAAAGTTGACTGCTGGGTTTTACAGTGTGTGAATATCAAACGATTCCTAATCCATTCTGATTCTTAATTCATCCAATGACAATTAAACTTGAACTATAACGTTAGATTGGGCCCTTTATTTGTACTTCTCCTTAATCACCAGACATAACACTTTTTATACAAATTCTGTTTGCATTCTGTAGCTGAATGATAATAGCTGTGCTGTAACAGATCCCGAATGCTGTTTTTACCTATCACAGCCTCTGATATTAATCCCCCGAGAAGAATGCTGCAGCAGAACAACAACAATAACTGCTTGGACATGACCCACAGGGATCTACTGAATGAGTGCCGAAGAACCAATGTTTCGTTCACCAGTACCCTTGAGTTTGGAGCCATTCCCCTGATTAAAGGCCTGAGGGCATGGGCTGTGAGTGGCGGCTACTCTAAAGCCAGGAGAAAGGCTAATATTGGACCCCGGGCACAGGCCACATGCCAGCAGCCCCATGAAAACAGGGTGGGGCAGAGAAGCTGGTCAGCTCCGGTCAGCAGTGGTTATGGGCACACACTGGAAAGCACAAGTAATGCAACGAGAACTCCAGGAGTCCGGCAAGGCGGACTTGGTGCACTTGTGACTGTGGCCACTTTGAAAGGCACAGAAGCGGGAGGCAGACAGACTCAGACTCGCTGCCTTTTTCTCAAAGCTCAGGGACGAGGCAGCTATATCTGTGCTGTGGGAAATCGAGGAGCCGGGACGAGACTCGCAGGTCCACGGACTCATGCTGTCATCCTCGAAGGGACAAAGGAAGAGCTTAGATGTTCTTCTAGGGGGCTGAAAGCAAGCCAGGATGGGACGGATGAAGGCGGGATGTTCAAGGCCAAGCCGAGGGCCATAAGAAAATGGAGGAAGTGCAGTAAAACAACAGGCTCGGTGGAGAAAAGAACAGCAGCTCACGGCAGTGGAGAAATTAGTAATCAGTGCATTGAGCTGGAGCATGGTGATCAAAAAAGTGCAGTGATTTCAGACGCACAATCACTTAACGCCACACCAGATAACACCATAACACAATGTCAAGAAGCATCCAGTGCAAATCCGAAAGACCTCAGTGATATAGTCAAAGTTGAAGAGGGTCAACCTGTTGCACCTGAAAACTGCTGCTCTTCTGCAGAAGCATGTGCCAAACTAGATGAGCAGGTTGAACCTGGAATGAGTGATTATCAATTTAATAATGAATTAAAAACAGAATCAAATTGTGCCAATATTGCACAGGAGTTTAGTCAATGTCCCAATGATCACCATAACATTAACAACTCAATCGATGATGTGCCAAACCTAGGATCATCTGTAGCACTTGAGAGTACTCTAAATACAAAACTCTCCACAACAAACACAGAGCCCAAGGTAGATCATCCTCCATGTGAAATCCCTGTCAGCTTTCAGAAGGATCAAGAATCCAGGCCAGATGAGCGCCTGCTAGAGCGTGAGAATGTACATTCGGTGGAGACGGCCGATCTCACAGCACTGAGTGATGGCACTCCAGACACAAAGACTACAGCCGTGCCCGAGGGCCGCCGCACGCCGGTGGGTGTTGAATGTAGCACTACAGAGAAGAAGAGGAGGCCGTCTCTGTGCTCGCCTCAGCAATTAATCACGGAGCAACTTGAAGTTCAGCAGTCTGACAAATCCTCTTCACGGGGTTTTACCGCACCAACAGCCAATGTAACTGCAACCACCATTCACTCCCAGCCTAATCCTGCCCCAACCACCACTGCAGCCATAGCAACAGCCGTCCCAGCATTAGGCATGGGTGAGGGGGGAGCTGGAGGTGGAGACGTGCTGCTTGTGCTGAAGTCAGAGTTGCTATCAGAGTCTGCGAGAGTTGACCACGGGGACACGGTGGCCGCTGACAGGGGGTCTCTGTATGTGGGCGAGGAGGATGAGTTCGGGGCGTTCATGCAGGCTGGTGCAGAGCAGCTGTGGACGGAAGAGTTCAGGGAGGTCCAACAGTTGGCTCCAGGAGAAGATTACAGCTGTGGTAAGTACACTACAGTCTTGAAAGTACATCACATTGCCACATTAGAAGTAGACTTATGGCGATATTCAATTCATTATACTGTGATTATGAACATGCACAATGTTAATATCGTGGCCACTTCAAAATACAGTGAATTATTATTTCAACTTTTAAAGTGCCTTTGAAGAATATTAAGATTGTTGTATTAGCCATGGTTGTTCATCACAGCATCAAATGTGTGAAGACTTAATAGACATTAACATTTTTGCATGCTAATCTGGCTTAAAACATTAATAATACTGTGACTATTAATATCCCTTTTGTTTGTTATATACACTAAAGTCCATTTGTTAATATTTGTTTATTTAATTTAACATTTAATATGTACTATTTAAACTTTTAGAGTGCCTTTTAAGAAAATTGAGATTGTTGTATTAGCAGTGGTTATTCATCACAGCATCAAATGCTAAATACTTAATGTGTGATTTATTTTCAGTCATTAACATTTTCACACGCTAATCTGGTATAAAACATTAATAATTCTGTAATTATTATTATCCCTTTTGTTTGTTATATAAACTACAGTCCATTTGTTAACATTTGTTTATTTAATATAACATTTAATATGTATTATTTAAACTTTTAGAGTGCCTTTTAAGAATGTTGAGATTGTTGTATTAGCAGTGTTATCAGAGATGTATAGTAACGAAGTAGAACTACTACACTACTGTACTTAAGTACTAAAAGGTTGTATCTGTACTCTACTGGAGTATTGTTTTTTTCTTCTACTTTTACTTCAGTACATATTTTCGATGAGCTTAATACTTTTACTCCAGTAGATTTTTTAATGTGTTGCATAGTTACTCGTTACAATTATAAAAATGTTACGAATCAATCATTCATTGATCAGACGATCAAAGAAGCCAGTGCTGCCTGCCTGCATTGAGAGCACTTTAGTTTGATTTAGACATGAAAAAACCCAAAAATTCCACCTTCAACTCCTTCACTTTCAACTGTTCGTGGCGATGAGGAAAAAGACCACCCGTGACCCTATTTAGAACCAATGTTTGCATTTGTCGGAGTAAAAGACAGTTCATATACTGTAGAATGAAGTGCATACTTTACCGTCCGATTTGAAGAAACATGTCAAGTTAAAGATAATATAACACACAAAACAGCAGTTTGAGCTATCCATAAGAGCTAGATAAGTTAACTACTGTTAGCTACCCGCGGTTCATATCATGCTGCAATGTTCACATAACGTTAACTGTCTATCATAAAGGCTGTCACGTTGAATGCATCATACATATATATATATATATTATAAATCGTAAACCATGGTTCTTTGTGTTCTGCTTAATCCTGTGCCCCAAAAAGGATATTTAAAATAAACAAAACAATATGTCTTTTGACTGCTTTTTTATAACGCAATACTTGTACTTTTACTTTCAGTACTTGAGTAGTAAATTTTAAATAAACTACTTGCAATACTTAAGTACAAAAAATGTTGAATACTTTAGTACTTCCACTTAAGTATTGTGCTTAAAGAGCACTTCAACTTCTACTCAAGTCACTTTTTTGATAGAGCACTTGTACTTTTACTTAAGTCTGGGTCTCTAGTACTTTATACATCTCTGGTGGTTATTCATCACAGCATCAAATGCTAAATACTTAATATGTGATTTATTTTCAGACATTAATATTTTCACATGCTAATCTGGCTTAACACATTGAAAATGATGTGACTATTAATAGCCATTTTGTTTGTTAACTCTAAGGATTTGTTAATATTGATTAATCTAATTTAACATTTATTGTTTACACTTTAAGGGCCCTATCATACACCTGGCGCAATAAGGTGCAAGACATGTAGGGTGCAATTTGTTTCTAATTTCAGACCAGCACAATTTTCACGTTTTGTGCCACATTGTTTAAATAGCAAATCCATTTGCTCCACTTTGTGGACTGGAATATGCCGGTCTAGAAAGGAGGTGTTTTATTGCTCATTGTTGGTAAGTTGCTATTTTGAAGAACTGAAATAGACCGCACCATTGACCACCTAAAAGCAAGTCTAAAGTCCAGCGTAGAGCATGTTAGTTATGCACTTATGCAGGTCCGAACGCATACACATTGCTTAATACACACAGGATGTACAGCAATACACAAATATCTTTACATATGAAAAATAAATAAATAAAAGATTCAAATGTTACAAAAAAATTTATTTTCTACATTAATATAAAAACCATAATCACCTGCCTCATCTCAGGGGGCTTTTTCAGTTTATTCATGACAGTTTGCATGTGTAGGATGTTATTATTATTACCAGTATTATTTATTACATGCATATTTATATTTGTTTTAATAAAAACAAGTTTAGATTTGTCCACCTGTCAGGTTTTGGAGACGCTTGCATCACCATATGGGGCAGAAGAATAGGACGTGTGTTTGTATATAACTCAGTTTTTTGAGCACACTTCATTGTTATTGTTCATTTATTTGTTTGCTGGAAATTAGAACTGAATTTAGAAATAGCTTTGAAACAAATCTTTGTGCTTAACAAACAAAATTAAATATGTAGGCTAATGGATGTATTTAGTGGAGTGAGTACAACGCCGTTTCCTCATCCACGAAAGTAAAGAAGTAAAGGGAAAGCGAAAGTAAAGAGGCTGAATGGAGGAGGCTCATTCTTTATCCTTGCACTGCAGATGGTCTGTTTGACTGTTTTCTTGTGAAGCGTTCAGTTTTTCCACTTATAGAGTCCACCATGTAAATAGCAAATGCACCATGGCGTGACACAACTGACTCCTAATGTGAATAGGAGATGAGACTCTGATTGGTTTAATGCACATTATGCTCAAAACACACCCATAACTCATTAAGAGAATAAGCACAACCCTGTTAGAGCATGCGCAGTGGCAAAGAACAGATTTGCACATCCTTAAAATAGCAAAAGTGGATTCAGACACACCCTTAATGCTTTTGCGCCATGCGCTTTAGACTCTGCGCCTAGATTGTTAAAAGAGAAATACTTTAAGAATATTAAGATGTTTGTATTAGCAGCAGTTGTTCATCATAGCATCAAAAATGCTGACTTAATATGTGACTTATTTTTAAAATGAACATTTTCACATGTTAATCTGGCTTAAAACATTGAAAATTCAGTGAATATTTATAGGCCTTTTGTCCGTTAATTCTATACATTAAGGTTTATTTGCTAACATCCATTAATTTAACTAAAGTCAATGTAATGGCAGCTACAAAAGCATTTATCATTCTTAGGTGATGTTAATTCATTAGTTAATACCTATTAACACCTTAAAATCAAAAGTTGTAATTGTTTGAATAAATTGAGTTAATAACTCATAAAATGTTGTATTTTACTTTTATTAACTTTAATACAAGTAAAATGTTTCTCGATGTTAATTTAATGATGAGACTTTTTGTTAAAGTGTTACCTATTGTACTTAATTTCATTTGTTTAAAACTTTTATTTACTCTGAACATCTGTACAAAACAAAGCAACACACTGAGTATTCGTTGGTTAATAAACCTGTTAAAGTTGCAGTTAAACCTTTTTTGCAGTTTAGGTGAATATCTTGATAATATTGTGATAAAAGCTTCAGCTCTTAATCACAACAAGAAAATGTGAAATATAGAAGCCTAATTAGAAGGAAGGTACAGTAAGTTCTCTTTAGGAGCAGGATCCTGGCTTTGTTTGGGTGTCAGTGGCCTGATACGCATGCAGTCGCAGTACTAAATAGTCTGTTTAGATTGACCTGGATTCCTGCAGACCCCCTCGCTTCCCCCGACCTCATGTGAAGATATTAATTATTTAAAGCACTACTTGGAATTCCTATCCCCCCCAACCTCTCACTCCCCCTGTTGCTGTGTACCAGCCTAAGGCAGGAGGCAGCATTAAAAAGACATGCAAACACAAGGCCACTGGGAGCAGAGGGGAGGCTAACCAGCGTGTCTACAGGCAAAGGCTTGATCAAAAAAAAGGACAAAGTCTGCATTATTTATTCATCCCCTCTGTATTCTGTTGATAATTTTCAATCAAAAACAAAGGCTTTCACTTTTAATAATATAATTACATTTCTGGCAGCCACTGTGTAATCTTAATCCACAGGATTAATCCTGTTCTGTAAAAAGGTGAAAAGCAGGCGATTCAGGTAGTCTGCGTAAACAAGGTTTGACCTACTTTCTGTATAGTTTTTAGTTCCGAAATAAGGTCACCCAAGTAAATCTTATAAATGACAAATAAGTTATTTCTGGAGTCAATTTAACATATCTTTCCACTCCAGGCTTATTAAGAAAAACATGCCCGAGGCAATATTTCTTTATAATATTACAGTATATATAATTATATTATGTTGCTTCTTACACATTTCACGACACTTTCCAAGTGAAATGTGCAGTGTGTGATTGCTTGTGTCGCAGCGATTTGGAAAATTGTCTTTTGACTTTTGAAAAACTTAACTTAAACTTGACCATTACTGTTAAAGGTGCTGTATGTAAGTTTCTGACTCTTCTAAAGCATGAAAATACCATAATATGTTCGCAGTTATTTAAGAAACATGCTAATGAACATTCTTGTTCATCTGAAAAACAATACTGAAGTCAGATAATCTGCTTTGAAAATGAGTTACGTGCTGGAACGCTCTTTGTTTTGATAATTTTAACCCACCCAATGCCATTTTAACCAGTTATATTTTATCACCCCGGGTTGCCCTGTTAGAAATCAGCATATTTCATTCATTCATTCATTCATTCAGAAAGGCTCTCAAAGCATGTGCCCGTTACCGATCTATGACCTCCAATGGACAGTAGCAGACTCTGAAATGAGATGCAGATTCAGTTCCACATAAGGTTATTAATTAGCAATATTAGGTTATTAAGGTTATTAATTAGCAAATAATATAAATATTATGTATGTAAACATTAGGTGAGCAGGTTAACCGCGTGTCCTAACAACACACTTTGTGACGAGATACGCAGAGATGAGCAATTTGGCTGTTTGCACCAGACGAAACACGACAGAAATATAAATACAGCCATTCAGAAGCACAGAAAATGCACTCACTCACGAAATGGTAAGGTTTATAATCTAATTAATACATATTCATTTATTTTATTTTCGGCTTTGTCTCTTTATTAATGTGTGGTCACCACAGAGGAATGAGCCACCAACTTATCCAGCATATGTTTGATGCAGCGGATTCCCTTTCAGCTGCAACCCATCTCTGGGAAACATCCATACACACTCATTCACACTCATACTCTACAGACAATTTAGCCTACCCAATTCACCTGCACCGCATGTCTTTGGACTATGGGGGAAACCGGAGCACCCAGAGGAAACCCACGCAAACGCGGGGAGAAAATGTAAACTCCACACAGAAATGCCAACTGACCCAGCAGAGGCTCGAACCAGCGACCTTCTTGCTATGAGGCGACAGCACTACCTACTGCGCCACCGCGTCACCCTAATTAATACATATAAATGCAGATGCTGAATAACTGGTATGTGTTTATTTCTAAAGTTCAATTTCAACTGGTTTATTTTATTTTCAAGATCTGAGGCGAACTAGAATCTACTGCTGCTTTCAGTATATGTCATGTAAAATGCCATTCAGACTCACATTATTAGCATTTAACACTTAAATAAAGCACATGAGGTGCACCTGAGGTGATCATTGTCAGTTTTCTGTTGTTTAGCTGCAAGAAATAGAAGCCATTTCTAATATATCAATTCGAGGTGTTGCTTAGGACAAATACTCCTTTTAATATGGAGAATATTCCCTCTATCGGGTGCCATTGCTTTTATTTAGAACAGGATTTAAATCAGCCTTTACGCTCGATCGTCTGTTTGTCCTTAATCTGGCAACCTGCGCTTGCATTTGTTTTGATCCAGGAATGCAATACCTGATTGAACAACTGGGTGTCAAACTTGCATACTGCACCTTTAAAAAAAGCAGGCATGAGACAAAACCTAAACAATCATTCCATTTTAACTAGTTCTGTCTCTACAGGTGACCTCTTTTATGGTCACTTTTAATGTCATAGTACTTTTACCCAAGTGCATTTCAAGTGCAATGCTGTATGGGTGAACTACAAAGATGGTTTATTAGATCAAAAATCATGTTAATTATGTGATGCAATAGTCCATAAACCTAGTCTGAAAGTCAAACACTATCATAAAAGTGTTTTAAAAGGTCATAGCATTCATCACATGCAAATAAAATTGTATTATTAATTAATAATCAATCTTTAATCATAATTAGTTTGATAATGAATAAAAATGAACAGTGTTATTACTGCCACTAGAGTTCATTCACAGCCACAGCCATATCACCCTGCAGCCCAACATCGGTTACTCACTGAAGCTAAGCAGGGCTGCGCCTGGTCAGTACCTGGATGGGAGACCACATGGGAAAACTAGGTTGTTGTTGGAAGTGGTGGCCAGCAGGGGGTGCTCAACCTGCAGTCTGCATGAGTCCTAATGCTTCAGTGTAGTGACGCCCCATTCACAGGGGGCGTCAGCTTCAATGCTTCTCATTCACTTTGAATGGGTGATGTCTGGTGTTGTTGAACTCAATTGTGGATCTTTCGGCGCCGCTTCAGTTGGTTGATCGCTGCAGAAGTTGGGACTTTCTCAACTTTTCAAGCGCCGACGGAAGCGCCAGCCAATCAGCTCGCTGTATGCAAATACACCAGCTCAGACAGTAGCCAATTGCTGGCTAAATTCATTGGCTGACACTGCTATGACGATTGAGTCAGCCCCAACTTCAGACACGCCCTCTGTCAAGCGTTGACGCTGAAGCCATGTGTGAATAGGGTGTTACTAGATTGTACCAATCACCGGGGAAAGGGGTTGAAATTCCGGGAGGTTACCTGGAGAATTGACAAACCGGGAGGTGGGTCTGAAATACGGGAGACTCCCGGGAAAAACAGGAGTGTTGGCAGGTATGGGGGACACTATCTGTCAGTGAGCGGCATCTTTCGGATTCGAGGTCCTGACTCTGTGGTCATTAAAAAAAAATAGTATGGCACTTCTCGTAAAGAGTAGAGGTGTAACCCTGGTGTCCTGACCAAATTCCCTCCATCGGCTCTTACCTATCATGGCCTCCCAATCATCCCCATCCACCAAATTGGCTCTATAACTGTCTCTCCACTCCACCTATAGCTGGTGTGTAGTGATTGCATTGGCGCCATTGTCCTGTGGCTGCCGTCACATCATCCAAGTAGATGCTGCACACTGGTGGTGGTGTGGAGAGACCCCCTTCATGATTGTGAAGCACTTTGGGTGTATGGACATACATGATAAATGAGCTACATAAATACACATTACTTACTTCATTCCAGCTGGAAACTACAGAGATTTGTATGTATAGATGTGTTTTGGAGTTGCAAAAAATACATATGTGGATGTTTTACAAATTTATACAAATGACGATAAACAACTGAACAGACATGAGAGTATACAAAAACAGACAACTGAAGTATGGTTCAACACTTCCACCACCACCTGTCAGTTATTGCACACATGCATTGGTACTAGTTTGTGAAACCCTTTAACCACAGAAAGCAGAACATCTTCCAACTTCTAAAGAGATTTTGTTATTTTAGACTTACATGAATCTTTATCTTCTCCTAGAAGAACACACGAGTTCTGTTGATGCAAATGAGCCTGCATCCTGGGCATCTGATTGGACGGCAGTTCAGTCATGTCAGCAGTCAGAGAGCACATGGGTTGCCTTCAGCCAGGAGACTGTGGAGCAGAAGACAGTGCCTGGTGAACAGTGGTGGCCTTCTACCGAAAAGCCAAACCGCTCCCTCTCTCCTCTCCATAATGTGGTAAAGTGGTTATAATAACTTTTCTTTTAGATTACTGATAGGACCTTTAAAGGGATAGTTCACCCAAAAATGAAAATTTTAACTGAACACAATTCTTGTCAGCATTCTTCAAAATATCTTCTTTTGTGTTCAACTGAAGAAAGAAACTTACAAAGGCTGAAACAACATAAGGTAATATTCATTTGAGGGTGAACTATCCCATTACAGATGCTGAAAATAGTATATTCAAAATCCCTATCTGAGATGTAAACATGATATGAGAAGGAAATTAGTTGCACATTTAAAGGGATAGTTCACCCAAAGATGAAAATTTTCACTCAACTTTCACTATTTCTGCTGTTGAACAAAAATAGATACTTTGAAAAATGCTGGTATCTGACATCCGTTGACTTCTATAGTCATTTTTTCCTACTATAGTTATAGGAAAAAATTGTTTGGTGTCAAGTTAATGGGTGTCAGCATTCTTCAAATTATCTTCTTTTGTGTTCAACAGAAGAAAGAAACCTGTAAATGTTTAAAACCACATGAGGGAAAATAAACAATGAGTTAATTTTCATTTTAGGGTGAACTATCCCGGAAAATACTGTATTTAAATCCCTCTCGAGATACGATATGAGATGAAAATTGGTAAAACAGTTAAAGGGACAGTTCACCCAAAAATGAAAACCATGCTATCATTTACTCACAAAAGAAGATATTTTGAACAATGCTGGCGCTCATTGACTTACATAGTAATTTTCTTCCTACTATGGAATTTGATGGGTGCCAGCATTCTTCAAAATATCTTCTTTTGTGTTCAACTAAAGAAACTTAAAAAGGCTGAAAACAACATGAGGTAATATTCATTTTAGGGTGAACTATCCCATTACAGACGCTGAAAATAATATATTAAAATCCCTGAGATGTAAGGATACGATATGAGAAGGAAATTAGTTGCACATTTAAAGGGATAGTTCACCCA
>CAIGQZ010032997.1:5547098-5596086 GCA_903798205.1 Danio tinwini
AAAAATGAAAACCATGCTATCATTTACTCACAAAAGAAGATATTTTGGAAAAATGCTGGCACCCATCAACTTCTATAGTAATTTTCTTCCTACTGTGTAATTTGATGGGTGCCAGCATTCTTCAAAATATCTTCTTTTGTGTTCAACTGAAGAAAGAAACTTACAAAGGCTGAAAACAACATGAGGTAACACAGTTAAAGGGAGAGTTCACCCAAGAATGAAAATGTACTCAGTATTTACTCACCTTCAAGTGGTTTCAACCCATAATGAGTTTCTTTATTCTGTTAAACAAATAGTTAAAAATGTTACAAACCTGTAACCATTAACATCCACAGTAGGAAAAACAAATACTAGAAAAGTCAATGGTTTAAGCATTTTTCAAAAATCTTATTTTGTTTTTAACAGAGGAAAGAAACTCAAACCAGTTTATGATAAGTAACTAAATCTGAATTATCAGAGTTGGGTATCCTATCCCTTTAAGCAGTCATTATTAAACTGAAAAGTTGACCCAAATAAAACTGTGCATCGGGAACATTCTTGAGAGCCATGTGATAGTTATCGACCCACTCACTGCCCTCATCACTGTCAATTCCCTGATGACTAGTGACCTTTATTGCATGTGTGTGTGTGTGTGTGTGTGTGTGTGTGTGTGTGTGTGTGTGTGTGCAGTCAAATGTGTTTCTAGAAGCCTTTCCCTCAGAAAAATCTCCCAGTGAAGATCCTGGATACATTCCCACACTTCAGCAACTTCTGCAAGGACCAGCTGAAAACGGCAATACAGGAGACCGCAAGTACGTTGCACTATTCACAGCTACCTTTAAGGGATAGTTCACCCAAAAATGAAACTTTACTCACTGTTTACTCAGCCTCAAATGATTTCAAACCAGTTTGAGTTGAACAGAAAAGAAGATATTTTGAAGAATGTTGGAAAGCAACATCCGTTGACATCCATTGTAAGAAAAAAACAAATACTCTGGAAGTCAATGGTTACAGGTTTTCAAGATTTTTTAGAATATCTTCTTTTGTGTTCAACAGAAGAAGAAACTCAAACAGGTTTGTGACAAGTGAAGATGATGATGAATTATTTATTTAATGTCATGTACGCAACCAAGGCTTTTTTCATGGCAAGAATGTTTCATTAATAAATATACTATTAAAAACAACAAACAAATGAAAACATAAATTAAATAAGATTTTAGTGTTAATACATGATCAAAAATTCAACATTTTTTCCTGGTGACTCTTTGCTAAAAATGTCATTGAGAGAGTTCATTTCATAAAAAAAGCAATCATTAAAAGCAGGACAGTCCAGTGGAATGTGTTTTACTGTAAGAGGAGTTGTGCAGTACAAACCCTGAGTGGGGTCTTTAAGCTTTAAGCAAAAAACATGGGTTGATCTTGTATGTCCATTTTGACATCTAGTAAAAATCTGACAAGCGTAAAAAATGACAAAATGTTTAGTTTAGGGTGATCTATCCTTTTATTTTTTGTCACTATTACAAATTTACATTGCATTTTTACTGAACATAAAAAATAACCCAATATTTGACCCAAAACTGAAAATTGGGTCATCATTAACTCTACTTTCACAAACCTGTCTGAGTTTATTTCTGTTGAACACAATACAAGCTATTTCGGATATGTTGGAAACCTGTAACCATTGACTTCCAGAGTATTTGTTTTTCCTACTCTGGAAGTCAGTGGTTACAGTTTTCCAACATTTTCCAAAATATCTTCTTTTGTGTCCAACAAGTAAAGATGATGATGATGTTTTTTTTATTTAATGCCATGTCAGCAACCAAGGCTATTTCCATGGCAAGAACATTTCATTAATAAATATACTATTAAAAACAACAAACAAATGAAAGCATTAATAGACTTTTAGCGTTGATACATGTGTTTTACTGTAAGAGGAATGGTGCAGTAAAAACACTGAGTGGGGTCTTCAGCTTTAAGCAAAAAACACCTGTTAATCTTGAGTACATTTTTAGTGCAGTATTGGTACTTTTACTCCACTACTGTCCTTCAACCTGCAGGCACTACTTTATTTTAGAAAAAAATCAGTCTTGTGATTCCTGTCCAATCAAATCACACATAGAAGATAAATCGCGTTATAATGAACTACCTCAAGACGTGTGCACTTTATAATTGTTTGGAAGCATTAAAAGTGTCCAAGAGGATGTCCAAAATCTTTACATACATTGACCCAGAGATTGTTTAGATGCACGTCACTATTGAGAAGATGACAGCACAAGATGCCAGATTGACATTTTACCTTAACATCATGGGGACGCTGCATTTTGTTTGGAAATGAAAATTGAGTTGATGTCTAATGATGTTACAGCTTGACGTTGTGTGGACGTTACCACCATGATGTCTATCAGACGTTGGATTTTGGTTGCCAATACTGATGAATAAATGTCAGTATTTGATGTCAATATGACAATGATTTAAGATGTCGGCTCAACATTGGATTTTGGTCACTTTCCAACACAACCTAAAATCAACCAAATATCAACATCACTTGTTGTCATTATTGGACATCAAAATAACATTGTCCTTAGACGCTGGCTAGACATTGAATTTCTGACATCAAGACCTAAATCAAACCTAATATTAATGTCTTATGACATTGTGTGCCTGCTGGGCAGTAACTAAATGCACTACAGAATGTTACGTTTACACACATCCACAAATTACATGTAACTGCATCAGCCTTTTACAGCGTAATACTCACTACTCTTGAGTACTTTTGAAAGGGCTACTTTTTACTCATACTTTGAGTAATATTTACAGCAGATATTTTTTACTCTACTTGCACTACATTTTTACGCAAGTAATGGTACTTTTTCTTGAGTATGATTTTTCAGTACTCTTTCCACTACTGTTGAACACAAAACACGTAATTTTGGTTGCATTGGAAACCTGTAGCCATTGACTTCCTCAGTATTTGTTTTTCCTACTTTGGAAGTCAGTGGTTACAAATTTTCAACATTTTTCAAAATATCTTCTTTTGTGTTGAACAAGTAAAGATGATGATGATGTTTTTTTTTTATTTAATGCCATGTCAGCAACCAAGGCTATTTCCATGGCAAGAACATTTCATTAATAAATATACTATTAAAAACAACAAACAAATGAAAGCATTAATTAAATAAGACTTTTAGCGTTAATACATGTGTTTTACTGTAAGAGGAACGGTGCAGTAAAAACACTGAGTGGGGTCTTCAGCTTTAAGCAAAAAACACCTGTTAATCTTGTTTGTCCAGTATGACATCTGGTAAAATCTGACAAGCATGAAAAATGACTAAATGTTCAGTTGAGGGTGATCTATCCTTTTATTTTTCATGTCACTATTACAAATTTACATTGCATTTTTACTGAACATAAAAAAATAACCCAATATTTCACCCAAAACTTAAAATTGGGTCATCATTTACTCAACTTTCACAAACCTGTTTGAGTTTATTTCTGTTGAACACAATATAAGCTATTTCGGATATGTTGGACACCTGTAACCATTGACTTTTACAGTATTTGTTTTTCCTACTATGAAAGTCAATAGTTACAGGTTTCCAACATTTTTCAAAACATCTTTTGTGTTCAACAGAAAAAAGAAACTCAAACAGGTTTGTAACAGGTAAAGATGATGATGATTTTTTTATTTAATGTCATGTCAGCAACCAAGACTAGTAATTAAAGCGTGAGCAAAATATGACCAGTTTAGGGTGATCTATCCTTTTATTTTTTACGTCACTATTACAAATTTACATTGCATTTTTACTGAACATAAAAAAAGAACCCAACAGTTCACCCAAAACTTAAAATTGGGTCATCAACTTTCAACTTTCACTTCTCACAAACATGTTTGAGATTCTTTTTTCTGTTGAACACGATACAAGCTATTTCGGATATGTTGGAAACCTGTAACCATTGACTTTTACAGTATTTGTTTTTCCTACTATGAAAGTCAATAGTTACAGGTTTCCAACATTTTTCAAAACATCTTTTGTGTTCAATAGAAAAAAGGGAAATTCGTAAAGGTTTGGAACCACTTGAGGGAGAGTAAAATACACTGAAATAAATGATTCACTGTATTTACTAAAAAATTTTAAGGCAAGTGGTTGCAAACAATTTATATGGGTTGAATTTAAAGAAACTAATTAAGTTGAATATCACTAAATGCAATGTTCGTTTAAGTTCAGCCCATATCAATTATTTGCAACCACATCTTTAAACAATTTAATAAATCCAATGAATTATTTTTTTTTCAGTGTACAGAGGAAATTTACATTTTTGAGAACACTATCCCTTTAACTCAGGGGTCACCAAACTTGTTCCTGGAGGGCCGGTGTCCTTCAGATTTTAGCTCCAACCCTAATCAAACACACCTGAAAAAGCTAATCAAGGTCTTACTAGGTATACTTGAAACACCCAGGCAGGTGTGTTAAAGCAAGTTGGAGCTAAACCCTGCAGGGACACCGGCCCTCCAGGACCGTGATTGGTGACCCCTGCTTAACTCATCAGTCTGCTAGGGGAAAAACAGAATGTTCAGTACTGTGGAGGCTCCAGACAAATTCCTGACATATATTCAGTATCTACTGCCACCTTGTGGCACCACAAGATACAACTGCATTTCATCAGAACACAAAGATCTTATTGTTTTGCATGAAATTTGGTTTTTCATCCTCTTGAAATGACCAAAAAAGTAAAACCAATGTTTCTCTGGTGATTTCACATTCAATAAAAGTATTAGTTTTTTTGTCACATGCTATTAAGTTCCAAGTTAATCATTTTGCTTTGGCCCAAAGGGAACAGAGCTTACTTGATGGCCTGCAGGATCTGGACCGAATGATTGGTGTGAAATATAAGAGGGCGGAGTCTCTGTCTTGTAAACTTCTCCTTCAGTCACTGCATTTGGAACAATCCAGTTCTGTAAGTAATGAAACGTGAAACCATTGCATTAAACTATTCTGAAGAATTTCCTTGGTATTAAAACAGTTGCACATATTATGTTTGCACACAGCATATTTTATTTAAACACAGCTAAGTGTATGTTTCCAGCATTTAAACCACACCATTCTCCTTTTCTGCTTCAGGAATGCATGACAGTTCGGCTGAAGTCCACCGCCAGGTTTTCTCCAAATCTCCCATCATCCAACCAACAGTTAGCAGCAAATGCTAAGAGAAGACTGTCATATGACTTTAACAGGAACATCATGACCTAGTCTCACGTTTGACCTATGCTTCCTTGAAACCAGGAGATTCAGGGGAAAGGAATAATGCATACAGAACAACCGATTTACCCCTGGACTGACTTCTGTTCACCATCTACTTCAAGTGGATTCCTTCTTTTAATGTCTGTTCTCATTCTGTGTCTGGTAGATTCTGTTTTTCATTCAGCTGTATATCACCAAATATACACTACCTGACAAAAGTCTGGTCGCCTATCCAAGTTTTAGGAACAACAAATAATAACTTGACTTCTAGTTGATCATTTGGTATCAGAAGTGGCTTATATGAAAGGCAAAGGCCTCTAGATTAGGCTTATTTTACCAAATAGGATCATGCCTTGATTTTTAATGATTTAATTAAGACAGTAAGGTCTGACTTTGCTTAGACAAAAGTCTTGTCACTGAACAGAAATAATGTACAGTATAGAATATAAAGTCATGGTGCAGTGTCATGTATGAACCCCATGAGCTTGGAGGACTGCATCCATACATCTCTGCAATGACTCAAATCACTTATTAATAAAGTCATCTGGAATAGCAAAGAAAGTGTTCTTGCAGGACTCCCAGAGTACATCAAGACTCTGTGGATTCATCTTCAATGCCTCCTCCTCCATCTTACCCCAGACATGCTCAATAATGTTCATGTCTGGTGACTGGGCTGGCCAATCCTGGAGCACCTTGACCTTCTTTGCTTTCAGCAGCTTTGATATGAAGGCTGAATTATGAGAAGGAGCGCTATTCTGCTGAAGAATTTGCCCTCTCCTGTGGTTTGTAATGTAATGGGCAGCACAAATGTCTTGATACTTCAGGCTGTTGATGTTGCCATTAACTCAGCAGATCTCTCACACATCCCCATACTGATTGTAAGCCCAAACCAGGATTTTTCCTTCACCAAACTTGACTGATTTATGTGAGAATTTTGGGTCCATGCGGGTTCCAGTAGATCTTCTGCAGTATTTGTGATGACTGGGATGCAGTTCAACAGATGATTCATCTGAAAAAAATCTACCTTCTGCCACTTTTTTCAAATAATCAACTAGTAGTTAAGTTGTTATTTGTTGCTCTTACAACTGGGATCGATGACAAGACTTTTGTCAGGTAGTATATATTTATCCAGTATGTAACCCCAGAATAGTGGAGTTCAATTAGGACAAAGTAAAAAAAAAAGGAATTGCCAAATTGTCTAATTATTGAACTCATTTTGATATAACTGATATTGTACTAATCAGATATCTAAAAAAAATAGGTCACTATGGATTTGTGCATTATTTTCAATCAATGCTTTGGATTATATTTGTTTGAATTTTTGTGGAAATTGTTTGTGCACATTCTCACAGAGGTATAGATTCGATCTGGCCTGTCACGTGCCAACCCCACATCCCAACGTTCCTTTCTATTGACTTGATATGATAAAAGAGATGTAAGATAACAAAAAAACACTCTCCTGTACCTAAAAACTGTCAAAAGCAAGCAAATATCCACAAAATGTATTTTCATACACCACGTTTCCATGTCTTTTATCCCTGTGCTTGGAGTGCTAAATATGACACTAGTGTAACATTTTTAACTCCCGAAGAATAGAGACCATATTTTCAGAAGTGTTTTGAAGTGAATGTTAACATTTTAAACTGAACCTGTAAGCTTGTTTGTTGATTGATGTAATTAAAACCTCTTTAAAGGACTGAATTAAGCCGATAACTGACGATTCAGCCATGAAAGTGTTCCAAAAAGGTTATATAGTGGTATTTTTTCATTCTTTCATTCATTTCCTTTGGCTTAGTCCTTATTTATCAGGGGTCACCAGAGTGGAATGAACTGCCAACTATTCTAGGATTTTTTTAAGCATTGGATGCCCTTCTAGCTGCAACCTAGTACTGGGAAACACCCATACACTCTCACATTCATACACACTCATACACTACAGACAATTTATTTATTATATTCACCTACAATGCATGTCTTTGGAGTGTGAGGCAAACCAGAGCACCCAGAGGAAACCGATGCCAACATGGGAAGAACATGCAAACCACACAGAAATGCCAACTGGCCCAGTCTGGACTCGAATCAGCAACCTTCTTTCTGTAAGTGCTAACGCCTGAGCCACTGTGCCACCTGTTATTTTCAATACTATTATTAAATTTGCTGTAAATTTCAGTTTAGTTTTAGTTTGCTTCATTAATGGTTTTGTTAGTTTAGTTTTTATTTTATGAACACTTTTCTATTTAGTTTTTATATATTTAGTTTTAGTGATTGTAGTTTATCAGCTTTAACAAAACACATCCAGTGTCGACCAGAGCAAAGTTTAGTGTTTGCACAGCTGAGATTAACTTTTGTGCATTTAAAATAATTGCTTGATCAAATACTGAATCCAAATGCAACTTAAATAAAACAAAAAATATATAAATAATTCAGACAAACTTCATATTAAAGATCATGCACGTACAGTGCTCAGCATATATGAGTACACCCCTCACAAATCTCTCACTTAAATTTATATGCTCTACAGAATGCTTTACAATATTATATTTGTGCATATACATTAGATTAGTCAGTACTGAAGCCAAATCTGGAGCTAATTTAACAAAATAACTTACAATAACGGTCTAAATATTAGTATTATGTTAGGGGAAAATATATTAAATAAACATTTTAAAAAAGCAAAAATCAAGAGAAACAAAAATACATAAAATTTTGTTAAAATTCTGTAGTTTGTAATCATTTTTTTCCAATATTTTGCATGATATCTTTCTATTTCTAATTATGCTTGGTGACTAAAATATTATTTTAATAAATATATCTGTTTAATAAATCTGTTTTGTTCAAATGCACCAATAATCACTGATAAATTGATAAAAAAATATAAATTTTCAAGATAGGGTGTACTCATATATGCTGAGCACTGTAGTTAAACATGCCTAGTTTAGATTTGTATTTTATTTTTTTGCAATTTAAGAATTAGTTTCTTCTGTTTGGGTCTTAGGTGCCGTTTACAGGTACTTCTCTTAGCATCTACAGATCAGATTTTCCATCACAATATGAGTGCTTTTTTAATTCTGAAAACGTTTATTATTTTTGCTAATTATAATTTTATCTCAGTTCGTTTAATTCGGTGACTTCATTTTTTGTGATTTTTCTAAATTTATTTCATCATTCGTTTTCCTTTAGCTTAGGCCCTTTATTCATCAGGGGTTGCCCCAGTGGGATGAACCGCCAACTTATCGATTCATTCATTCATTTTCATTTCAGCTTAGTCCCTTTATTAATTTGAGGTCACCACAGCGAAATGAACTGCCAACTTATCCAGCATATGTTTTACACAGCGGATACCCTTCCAGCTGCAACCCAGTACTGAGAAACACCCATACACACTCATTCACACACATACACTACGACCAATTTAGTTTACCCAATTCATCTATAGCGCATGTGTTTGGACTGTGGGAGAAACTGGAGCACCCAGAGGAAACCCACACCAACAGGGAGAGAACATGCAAAGTCCACACAGAAATGCCAACTGACCCAGCTGAGGTTCGAACCAGTGACCTTCTTGCTGTAAGACGACAGTGCTAACCACTGAGCCACTGTGTCACCTAAATTTATTTCACTTAACAAAAAAAAATTTACTAATAGTTTTAGTGTATTCATTTCACTAAAATAACCCTGTGTGCCAACCAGATGTGCTAACAGCAATCGATTATCTGCTCTTATCTGGCAGGCTAGCTATTTATAGATACTGTGGTAAAAGCACACTTCATGAGCTCCAATTATAACATCGATGCACTCAGGAACATCTCCTTCATGATGAGATGTAACGCATAAATTGTTTGACTTTGCCTAATCAGAGAGTACGTTGTGGCTTGATTACCAAGATAGCAGCTCACTGTGTGCAGCTTTTCTCACTGCTGTCCTCACACACCCTAGTCATGAGCGCATGCGAGGTCTGTTTACTACAATATGAACAGAAAAGGACTAAACTGTTTTGACAGAGACTGCAGCTATTTCTATCCTCCTGGCAACATGTGACTTTCTCCCTCACTTCTTCTTCTTCATCATATCAGACTCCATCACGAGTTTGTTTTTCATTCCTACCGAACAAGACAAACACAAAGTCATATTATCAATGGTCATTTGAGACACAATCAAGACATAATGTTAACTAAACCGAGTCTTTGTGCAATTGGGGTGTCGTTTAAAGATCTGAAATAAGCCATTGTGCAAAAAAAAGCCCTATTACTGTAAAAGACTATGCAAATTAACATCATGCATCAGTGCATACTGTATATGCATCATAAAAGTATCAGTACATTAGCAGAGTAAATGCAAGATTTAAAAGACTTATTTTACGGTGCTTTTTATGACATGTTCAGGTGACACTCACCGACCACTTTATTAGGTACACCTATCCAACTGCTCTTAAATTTCTAATCAGCCAATCACATGGCAGCAAATCAATGCATTTAAGCATGTAGACATAGTTAAGACGATCTGCTGCGGTTCAAACCGAGCATCAGCATGGGGAAGATAGGTGATTTAAGTGACTTTGAATGTGGCATGTTTGTTGGTGCCAGACGGGCTGGTCTGAGTATTTCAGAAACTGCTGATCTACTGGGATTTTCATGCGCAACCATCTTTAGGGTTTACAGAGAATGGTCTGAAAAGGGAAAATATCCAGTTAGCGGCAGTTCTGTGGGGGCAAATGCCTTGTTGATGCCAGAGGAGAATGGCCAGACTGGTTCTAGCTGATAGAAAGGCAACAGTAACTCAAATAAGCACAATTACAATCGAGGTATGCAGAAGGTCATCTCTGAATGCACAACACATCCAACCTTGAGGCAGATGGGCTACAGCAGCAGAAGACCACACCGGGTGCCACTCCTCTCAGCTAAGAACAGGAAACTGAGGCTACAATTCACACAGGCTCACCAAAATTTGACAATAGATGATTGGAAAAACGTTGCCTGGTCTGATGAGTCTCGATTTCTGCAACATTCGGATGGTAGGGTCAGAATTTGACATTAACAACATGAAAGCATGATTCCATCCTGCCTTGTATCAACGGATCAGGCTGGTGGTGGTGGTGTAATGGTCTGGGGGATATTTTCTTGGCACACTTTGGGCCCATTACCTAAGTGTTGCTGTTGCTGGACCATGTCTATCCTTTTATGACCACAGTGTACCCATCTTCTGATGGCTACTTCCTGCAGGATAATGCGCCATGTCGAAAAGCGTGATTCGTCTCCGACTGGTTTCTTAAACATGACAATGAGTTCACTGTACTCAAATGGCCTCCACAGTCACCAGATCTCAATCCAATAGAGCACCTTTGAGATGTGGTGGAACGGGAGATTTGCATCATGGATGTGCAGCTGAAAAATCTGCAGCAACTGCATGAGGAAATCTCAGAACTATTTCCAGTACCTTGCTGAATCTAAAGGATTAGGGCAGTTCTGAAGACAACAGTTGGTCCAACCCGGTACTAATAAGGTTTACCTAATAAAATGGCTGGTGAGTGTATATGATTTATTGCGATATTGCATTAAAAACTTTTTTAATTAAAGTGAAACCCGTTTTAATTTCACGCAAGTGTACATTTAAAAAGAACTCACTAAGTTATTTTTTGTTGATTTCAACATGGTGCCAACCACAAAGCAGTGACACACTCTGTGTAGAACAAAACAGCCTTTCTTTTTAGTAACCTGTAACCACTTATTTCCATAATAGCCTAGCTTATTTTTATTTTTTTGGCAAATAAAGTCAGTGGTTACAGGTTTCCAACAGATCTTAGTTTGTGTTTAACAGAACAAAACAAACTCAACTTAGTTTGAAACAAAATGAAGGGCGAGTAAATGATGACAATTTTCCTATTTGAGTGAACTATCCCTTTCAGTAGTAGGCTGTTCACTTGACCTGAAAGTTCCCAAAACACTAAGCGTTAAATTGTACAGAATTACCTCAGTACACCTTTAAGACTTATTTGGCGCGGAGATGAGAGCTCTATCTGACGATCTCACTACAGGTATAATGCGTTTTCACGGTTAGGTGTAAATGAAAGCGATTGTATGAGGAACTAAACTTATGTTGCACCTCATCGTTACAGCCTCATAAAACTAACAGTCTCACCCATGTGACTTTTTAGGAGGCTACACGGGTTATTTCCTGGCCAACTTTTCTCAGAGAGGGTGGAGTTCAATCAGACGAGCACATCACTGCCTCAAATTAACAATCTGTCATCGCGTTACTCACTCAAACACACTTATGCCACCATGTCAACGGCGTTCGGGTCCTGCTTTATGCTCATCGGCTTCATCTTGGCGTATTTTACATATCTGTTATTGGGAGCTCTTGTTTTCTCTGCCATCGAGCGGCCCGTCGAGGAGTCCCTGAAAGCGGACCTGAGCTCTCTGAAAGCGGAGTTCCTCAACCTGAGCTGCGTTAACAGCACGGCTCTGGAAAGTTTTTTAGAAAGGGTTTTAAAAGCCAATAAATATGGCGTGTCTGTGCTTGAAAATGCCTCTCTTCGTACAAACTGGGATTTGGCGTCTTCTCTGTTCTTTGCCAACACGATGGTGACGACAGTGGGTGAGTTTTCTTGCACTGAAGTGAAGTTTTGCGGATGATGCTCGCTGTTTGTTTAGTGCTGCTTAAAGTGTGCAGATTAAGTAACGTTAGTTCATCTCAAGAGAAACTTTAGAAATGATTACAAAATAGTTTCAAAGTTCAGAACTGCATGTCTCTATGCGAGTGTAAACAGCAGAGAGTCCATGTCATGCAGTGCTTTGAGTAGTTTATTTGCTATTCTTTCCTCTAAAGCAGACACATAATAGGCTCTTAATCACTTTATGTAGGCTACACCATGGCGAGATTTACAGGATGTTTAACAGGATGAAGATGTTCATAACACTCCTTTTGTGTAGAAAATCTTTGAAACAAATGTTTTTTTCATTAAACAGTCCCTCTGGGATTTTGCAGGGTATTTTAAAAAATATTTCTGTGGCCTAAATGGCTGATTTTGTGACTACATGTCTCAAAATGTATAACAGTATTTGCTTCAGTCCTTGTTTTGCTTGTAAAAAAATGCATTTTTGATTTTACCATTGATTGAACTCGTAAAAATAGAGGTAAAGTTGGTTTTATATTCGCACATTCGTTCATTTAGAAGTCTCTATATTGTTTACCATGTTACTTTGAATATTCGATCGGAATTAACATGCAAGTAATCAACACATCGATTCATCACTGTGTGATGTAATGTACTGTATATCGCCCATCATGTTTACAAAAGCCTAATGTCATCATCCTTCTCTCTAAATAATCTCTTTGTGTTCACAATGGCGATATTTACAGGATTGAGATGTTCATAACACTCCCTTTGAGTGTAAGTCTTTGAAACAAATGCTTTTATTCCATCAAACAGTCCCTCTGTGATTTTTAGAGGGTATTTTTTTACATATATTTTTGCGCCTAAATGACTGATTTTGTGACTACATTTATCAAAAACTATAACATTATTTGCTTCAATCCTTGTTTTGTTGTGAAAATACATCTGTTTACAGTCTTGTAAACAAAAATACCAATTTTTGATCTTACCATTGATTGGATTCATAAAATACTGCATAGTCTTTACACTCATTGAAATACAAATGATTAACGCACATCACAATCAATACATCGATTCATCACTCAAAACATGGATGTGACCTCAGTTGTTTTTTTGTTTTGTTTTTTGATAATGGACTAATTATGGAATAATAGTGTTGACTAATGTCATCATCATTTTCTCTAAAACAGAAACATATAGGCTCTTAATCCCTTTATGTACACATTGGCGAGATTTACAGGATGGAGATGCTCTTAACACTCCATTTGTGTGTAAAGTCTTCGAAACAAATGCTTTTTTTAATCAAACAGTCCCTCTTGGATATTGCAGGGTATTTTTACATTTCTGTGGCCTAAATGACATGTCTCAAAATGTATAACATTATTTGCTTCAGTCCTTGTTTTGCTGTAAAAATGCACTCTTGTAAAAAAAAAAAATGCATTTTTGATCTTATTGATTGGACTCGTAAAATAGCCTACTGTAGTCTTACTTGAAAGTCATCCAAATAAAAATGTGATTAATGCATGTCACAATAATCAATACATTGATTCATCACTCAAAACCTGGTCGTTTGGTGTGATGCAATGTACTGTATATCGCCCATCATGTTTACCGTCACCGTCATATTCTCTAAATAGTCTCTTTATGTTCACAATGGCGATATTTACATGATGTTAAACAGGATGGAGATGTTCATAACACTCCTTTTGTCTGTAAAGTCTTTGATTTATTTATTTATTTATTTTTCATCAAACAGTCCCTCTGGGATTTTGCAGGATATTTGTAAAATATTTCTGTGCCTAATATTTCTGTGATATTGTGATGACATTTATTAAAAACTATAACATTATTTGCTTCAATCCTTGTTTTGCTGTAAAAATACACTCTACTATATCTTGTAAACAAAAATACCAATATTTTTTGTATCTTACCATTGATTTGATTAATAAAATACTGTAGTCTTTAAACTCATACAAATGATTAACGCACATCACAATCAATACATCGATTCATCATTCAAAACATGGATGTGAGCTCAGTTATTTTTTGTGATGCAATTAATGTATATCACCCATCGTGTTTACAAGAGACTAATGTCATCATCATTTTCTCCAAAACAGAAACATATAGGCTCTTAATCACTTTATGTACACAATGGCGAGATTTACAGGATGGAGATGTTTATAACACTCCATTTGCATGTAAAGTCTTCAAAACAAATGCTTTTTTTAAAAATACCTCTGGGATTTTGCAGGGTATTTTTACATTTCTGTGACCTAAATGACTGATTTTGTGATGGCATGTCTCATTGATTGGATTTGTAAAACACTGTATAGTCTTTAAACTTATCCAAAATTTGATTAAAGCATATCAGAATAATCAATACCTCGACTCATCACTTAAAACATGACAGTAACCTTAGTTGTTTTGTGTGACGCGATTAATATATATCGTCCATCATGTTTACAAAAGGTTAATGTCGTCATCATTTCAGCTGATTGCGCAGCCTCTGTCATGTAATCTAATCTTTTCTGAAGGTGTCAGTGAGCTCAGGGGACTCTGAACAATGCAAAGAGTGATGACAAGGTGGCTTTTCACATTTAAGCTATACTGACAAAACTGATGTCTTAAAGCTACAGTGCACTTCCAGAAAAATGACACGCATAAAGGGACAGTTCACTCCAAAATGAACATTTACTCACCGCTTGTCATGATTTTGCCAAGTATGATGCGATCCTGGATTAACTTCTGTTGTTCTGGGAACATTATGTTTGAAAATGTCATCTATACCTATTACCTACCCCTAAACCAAACCACACCTGTAAATTACTCCCAAAATCAGAGGGCAATAATAGTTGGATAACACTCATGTAGAAGTGCATAAACCTAACCATAACTTAATATAAACTCTAAACATATCCCTTAAATTTTGATTGGCTAATTGAAATGTTGTTCCAGGATCAACATAGATGTTAATCCAGGAATATGTCCTACTTGGAGAAATCGGGTTGGCGTTACTCACCTTCAGGTGGTTCCAAGCCTTTGAGTTTTTAAGTTTAACACAAAATAAGATATTTTTAAAGAAAGCTGAAAACCATTGAGTTCCATGGTAGGAAGAAGAAATGCTATAGAAGTCAATGGTTACAGGTTTGCAACATTTTTCAAAATATCTTCCTTCATGTTTAACAGAAGAAAGTCGTAAAGGTCTGAAACAAGTGAAGGGTGTGTAAATAAGGACAGAATTACAATTTTGGGTGAACTATCCCTTTTTAAAAGCAATTTTAAAGCAATATTAACATTTTAAACATCAAATTACAGAATGTAAATAACTATATTTCAAGAAAAGTTTTTGCTGCTAGAAAGCGTTTATCCCTTTTCGAATAATTGTGTATAATAAGCTATGTATAATATAATAAGTGGCATGGTCGTAAAATTAATTTCACTTATCACAATATTTCTGTGATAATATATCTAACAACAACAGGCTTAATTTTGTTATTTCAGTCTAGCGTTTCAACTGAAGAACGTTTGGGGAATTCAGAATGAAAACGAATATTTGTTTGTATTTGTCAACATATAACAGGGGTGTCAAATCCAAACTTGGTAAGGGCTGCACTGAGTATTGTGAATAAAGTGAGGGGCCGTTCATACACATTTACTTATTTCTTTTTATTGGAGAAAATAAGTGTATTAACAACTGTATAACATCTCTTACACTTTATTAAACCACATTTATCAAAATAGTATGGTTTTACATTTAATTTATACTACATTTGTGCAGGTTTTATTTCTATAAAAAAATGAAATAAGGTCTCTAATCAATATAAGCATAAAACAGTACAGTAGGCTAGCATAGAACAGTAGTCTACTTTAAATTTCATATTCAGAAAAACTGACGATAAAACAAAAAGCCAACAATTGATATACCACATTGTAACAAGCAACAGATGGTTTCTGATATTGTATTATTGAACTTATTCTTTTAGCTTTAAAAAGGCAACCTAATCATGAAATGATCCAGGCTAACTGTGGATGTCTACAACTGAACTTGTGGATTTCAGAGGAACAAAATTAAAGCAATATATCTATTAGTAGGCTATTATAGATAAATAGTAGCCTATATAAAAATAAATGGTAAGAAATTGTATTATTTTGCTTATTTTGCTCCAAATGACACTTGCACTGGGCTTACATGCCAAACCTAAGAATTTATTTATTTTTTTTAACTCTTATCAGACACCCTCCATCTTTTCATAGAAACAATCTCATCTATTCTAGGTGCAATGTCCCTTGCCATGGCTACTTTCATTACAGACATATTATGTTGATCTGTAGGATGTTTTGGTCAGTTTCAGTATAGAGAACATTTGTTCACATGAGTTTGTGCTCCCAAACATAGACCTAACACATGCTTGAGCTAACTTTAGTCCCAGAAATATTGTACCTTGTTTACATTTAGCGGAACGTTATGCTAACGTCTAGGGTGAAGCGCAACAGCACCACCTGCGTCTCAATACTGTAATTGTCACAGACCTAATATTTAAAGCGAGCGCGGGCCACTTGAACTTCATTACCAAAACTTGTTGTCGGGCCTGATGAAATGTTTTGACGGGCCGCATTTAGCCCGCAGGCCTTGTAATTAACACGTGATATATAAGATGGTATGCATTGTTCAAACTATACCGTGGCCCTTAGGGGAGTCCACTTTTCTATTTTTTTTTTACCAGGGGGTGGTACACACAGGATCACTCTGGTAAAACATAATCGCAGATTTGAAAATGAAAGAAACTCTATTGAAAGGGGTTCTGTTTTGTCAAGTGTACCAGCTTTCAGCTTAATTATCCAACATGTTTACAGGCTACAGCAATGTCACGGTGTTTCAAAAATGTTGTATTGGCCTACTATAAGAAGCAAATAAATCTAAAGAGAGACGTCACATCATTTGTTTCGGAAAATTAATAAGCAGTGTCTCACTGTCCATATGAAAGCATCTGGCTGTCACTCTTTGACATGACTGAACTTTGCTCAGCAGCGCCCCCACACCTTGATGCTCATGACAAGAATAGCACGTGTAGTTATGTTGTTGTTTTTTTAGTGAGGTGTAAATCGCCGTCATGCATGAATGATGTTTTTGCACTTTTACACACAATAATCCATGAACACATTACACAATACCGAAACCGCACGTCAAAATAACAAATTGTGAATATTTCCCAAAAATCGGCTGCGGCCCACATGTAACACCAACCGGCCCACGTTTAAAAAAAAAATGGTTCGGCCCTTCGGGTATTTGCTAGAATTGCCAGGTGGCCGATTCGCCCCTGGTGCAAGCTCGTGCAACAAGTTTCGCAGTTCGCTGCATTGGAAATTTCAAGCTTAGTGAACTCTGACCTACGAAATCGTATCACATGATTGCGTGAGACCAGTCGAAGATCTAAACATGACCTCTCTGGACAGGAATTTAAAACATGGATCAATTGCGCGCTTTATTTAATGTCTAATCATCTTATTTAATTCCGCCACTTTTCGCAGTGCCGTACAACAGAATTTCGCAAGCTCACACCCTAGTGTGACCTCAGCATTAAGTGCGCACACCGTGACTAAAAAGGCATTATCACTGAAGCGCAGCTATTACGAGTCACCATGGCAACATCTGAAAAAGGAGATCAGCTAAACTTGTTGTGCTCATGCAAAGTTATAGCAAATATGACCATATATTTAAAAAAGCAACACCACTGCATCAGTGAATCTGAGACAGTGGGAAAACGGCTGCTCAAGTTAATGCGCAAGTTTACATTTAAAGTATTTAAGTATAATAAAAAAAAGTAATGTAATGTGTGACGTTTTTTGACTTTCGACTTGAAAAAGTGGGGAATTGGCCGTAATTTTGAAGATATTTCAGATGTAATTGCATTAAATTACATAAAATAGGCTACTGCATAGTTTACAATAAATTTGACAAAACAAGAATGCAGATAGCCATAACTTAATCTTCAGTGGAAATGTTTAATTTAAGGTTTCCACTTTTACACACGCTGATCAGTTTAAGACAGGGGTGTCCAAACTCTGTCCTGGAGGGCCGGTGTCCTGGATATTTTAGTCCCAATCCCAATTAAACACACCTGAACCAGCTAATCAAGCTCTTTCTAGGTATACTAGAAACTTCCAGGGAAGTGTGTTGAAGGAAGTTAGAGTTAAACTATGCAGGACACCCGCCCTCCAGGACTGAGTTTAGACATCTCTGGTTTAAGATAACATTTCTAAAATTGAGTTTTTAATAGATTTAAAAGTGCATTTGTTCAAGTGTGCAGGTTGATTTGACATTTAGAATGTAAGCAGTACTAACAATAGTTTTTAGAATGAGTAATAATCCCATTAATCTAGTTATAGTACGTGTCCCTGTCGAAGGTCAGTAAATTTAAGCTAATTATTTATTTTTTGCAGTGTTATCAAAGCTAAAACTTAAAACTCTGGTATTGAATCTAATTGTAATTTTCCCCAAAAAGGACAAGCCATTCTCGTAACTTTGTTCTTTATGTGACTGAAATGTAGGCAAGGAATGACTAATGCCAAATTCAGACTGCATGATTTTCAAAGTAGTCGTGTCACAGATGTTTTCACATTGCTTGACTATCCGGGTTAGCGTTCTGTCGGTGCTGTATTTACACTGTAGGATGGATCGGCGACAGGAGAGTTCACACTGCATGACTTTAAAATGGGAAGAATCACAGACAACTTTGTCCAAACTACGCCTCACAACCAAACGAACACGAGAAGTGACATGGAAACAACGCACGGTCCCGTAATATATATTTCGTTATTAACTACATAATGTAATCAGAAGGCTTTAGCTTTAGAAACTTGTGTTGCTCATCTGGCTTTTGAAGAGAAATAACAATCTCTCCTCAACTTTTTTTTTTTACTTTTCGACCTGATTGTAATATTGATCAGATAACACGTCAAACAGACACGGGGGCTCCTGCCAAATTTACACAAATATTTTCTTCATTTCTTGGGTCCCAATAAACTGAAAATGAGCGCTTTTAACTTCTTTCCCAGCCTCCCGCTGGCCTGCAGGTACCCGTACTAGTGAATGCTGCGCTCTCATTGGCTGTAGGTGATCGCGGATGTTATTTTCAATCAGAACACTTTTCACACGGCATGATTTGACTCATCTGCGATTCTCTCATATTTCACCCTTGATAGTTCACACTGACTATGTTTACATGGACACCAATAATTCGATTTCAATGTGATTAAGACAATACTCTGATTAAGAGTCTACCATGTAAACAGCGATTAATTTAATCAGAATAAGGTCATAATCGAACTAGGACATGTGGAGTATGCTGATTTTAATCGCATTACTGAAGTGCAGTACATACATGTAACCACCTTAATCGAATTATTACCGTCATGTAGGACTTTAAGCTGCTTTTTGCGACAGGGTAGTCCACACACACACGCATGGCTGATTGACACTCTTTGCCCCTTCCGAGTCAGTGCAGACCACGGACACTGCATCATGAAATGCAGAGGTTGTTTTTCTTCCCTTCAGCATGCGGTATGAACTTCCATTAAAACAACTCTTTCAGCAGTTCATAGTTGCATCCAATATCTTGTTTGCAATGGACTTGCATGAAATGTTCGTAAAATGAAAGTGAAAGTGCCAAACTGCAGTAAAGTCGACAAATTAAAAATGAAACGCCCGAAATTACATGAAACTGCGGAGGAAATGCGGATAGCATGATGACGTAATGACGTAAATCGAATTATGTGCTATAACATGTAAAACGCGATCATGAAAGAAACACTCAAAAAGCAACTTATGTAAAGACCTTAGTCTTATTATTTTCTTAATTAGAGAATAGCAAATAATTCGATTACTGATGTCCATGTAAACGAAGTCACTGTGTAATTGACACTTGCGTGCACGAGCACCGATTTGCCTGTGATTTTTTTAAAAAAATTTTTAGGCATCTGTCTGCAATTTTCTCAACCTGTCGGCGAGTCAAAATCAGGGCTAAAATCATGCAGTCTGAACTAAGCATAAGACTAAGGCGAGAAATATTACTTCGTCTTTAAAAAAAGGAGAGGAGACCGTCAGAGACTCCAGGTTTAGAGAATAAAACCTGCTCCAGCACAGGTTAGGTTTACAGAGTAAGTTACCACAGTAACTGACTCTGAGTAAAAGTTACCTCTCTTTCAGAAACAGGCTTGACTTACCCTGCTTTCTCCAGTTTGACAAACCTGCCATTTAGAAACAGAAAACCCAAAGATTCTCTCATTTCAGGGTTAACATACTCTGAGTATTCACTTAACCTCCTTTCTGAAACGGGGCCCATGTGTTATTAGTTTAATAGGTTGTTATCTGGTAGTAACATGCCTTGGAATGTTGTAACTGGCCAACCAGAATCAAGCATTTCAGAGAGTTATTTTCATGGATTTATTTTTCCAGACCCAGAAATTCCATTTTTTTCCACTCTTTTGTGTTTAAGCATATATAGTGCAGGCTTTGTTTGCTTTAACTGGGCTTCCTGTTTTAAGTCATGCAAACATGTGAAATCAGTCCTTTGACCTGTTTGTCTGAATAAAGCATTCCTTTCATTGAGCAGGTTAGCCGGTGTAGTCGACCCCGGCTCTGAATTAGGTTATGCTAAAAGCTTTATGAAGTCAGGAAGTCACATGCTGTTTATAATTAGACAGATAAAGGGATAATTCTTCCAGAATTAAAGATGATGACTTTTTAATCACTCATGTTGCATCTAAAGTTAATTTGGACTAAAGTGACCTTCATTCTATTGACAAAAACGGTTCAAAATGAGTAAGCCACACATGTTAGGCATGATAGGCGTGAAAGAAAATGAGAAAATGTTCATTGTTGGTTAACTTTGTGCAAATCACGTAAAAAGGCTAAATCTTTATCACATTGTATCTGAATGAGGACATTAGTAATGTATGTTTGTCAAACCCTAAACTCTTCTACTTCGTTCTTAAATTCCTCTAAATTAAATTTGGAAAATGTTAAAGCCACGTCAGAAAGTAAGCACCAGGAAAATGACAGTGGGAAGAAAACAGCAGTAAAGAAATCATCTGATCATACTAGTGATATGGAAATGTTTGCATAAGCTCTGCAAACCATCATTGTCATGTCGACTGATGGGCTCATTAAAATGACACTGTTTTAATAGCTTGATAATAAAGTAGATTTAGACTTTATAGGACTGCCTGTGTTAAACTACTGTTTCAATTAATCAGCCAACCAACATTTCACACTTCTGTCAGTCCATATTGATCATTTAATTTCAATGTACATGCAGTTTATTTTTAACTTGTAACAATTGGTGACATTATTATTATTATTATTATTATATTTCTAAATAGTTTTTTTTCAAGATACAAATTTGTTTACAATCACAATTCCAGTGATTTGTCCAACCTTTTTGCAAGAGTGTTAGGACGTGTTCATCGGTCATCATAATCTTAAATCCTTGAAAGATTTTAATATTTAGATTTTTTTTATTTTTATATATGAACATTTATATGCATTTATGAATGTATTATATCATCTTTGCGTCAAATTACAAAAAACGAATTACAGCTTGTGTGAGGTGTTTGTGATGCAGCCTCTAAGGGACAGGACAGTAAATTTGACGTTGTTCTCTCTTCTTGCTGCTGTTATTAGTCTCGCACTATTTCTTTTCTTTTTCTGAAAAGTCTTGATAACACAATCATTTTTCTTTTATTATTTCAGCAAATAGGATTGTAAATAAATTATTTGTTATCCTCTATTCACTGCCGTCTAAGGCCCCGTTTACACTAATACGTTTTAAAACTGCGTTTTAGAATGAAAAAGATCAGCGTCCACACTGGCGTTTCACCCAGCATTTCTGAACAACTCTCCATCCACCCTATACATCTGAAAATGCACATCACGTGACCACAGACACACACACACACACCCACACACACACACTACGGTGTGCAAACTATATTTTAAGAATGAAAAGTTTTTTTGCTACTTGAAAGTGTTTTGCAATTATGCCTTTTTGAATAATTGTGTATAATAAGTTATGTATAATATAATAAGTGGTATGGTTGTAAAATTTATTTCACTTATCCTCTATTCACTGCAGTCTAAGGCCCCTTTTACACTAATATGTTTTAGTTTTAAAATGACGTTTTAAAATTTCTGAACAACTCTCCGTCCACCCTATACAGCTGAAAATGCACATCAGGTGGCCACACACACACACACACACACACACCACTCTGGCATGCACTGCAGGAATGAAGAGCTGTGCACGTCGGACTGCTCACCAAGGATCTACCACTGGATCTAATCTCACTATATTTGTTAAACGTGTACGTTTAATTATATTATATAGTATTAATATAATAATAATAAAAAATATATTAATTATATTTTTTATATTTAATTCATCTTGTCTATATGTAACGACTTATTCCGCGACTTTGGTTTTTTGAGTCTATTACTTCTCAGGTAACATGTTTTGGCTAAACGCAAAGATAAGTTAATATATTAATTTATGTACCCGCGTACACTGATTCTGCACAATGACAAGGAGCAGCAGCGTTTCAAATGAAGACGGCCTCTTCAGCGTTTCCAAAAAGCTCTGTTTTCGGCGCTCAAACTCCGATGTAGTGTGGATGGATGGCGTAACCGTAGCAAAACTTATGCATTTTAAAACTAAAACGTATTAGTGTAAACGGGGCCAAAGTTTATCCAGCTATGACGCCTTCCGCTACTGAGAAACCCAAAAATGTGAACTATATTGTGTACTTGGTTTCTCTGATGACCTTTAAAACAAATCACCTTCACCACAAAATTTGAATTATTTATTTTAGTTTGTTTTTGGATGTTGCTGCTAGATGAGCTTATATACCTCCAATGAAGAGTGTATACATTACAAATAAATCAAAACTTGAATGAGCTTTTTGAGCATTCAGATATAGAGTTTTGAACAAATATTATTTTGTATTTATACAAAAAATACGAAATTATCCCAATTAATCTTCATTTTAATGTTGGTCAAAATGTCCTGTGAGGGATTAATTTGATACTATTAAAATAACGATTAAAACTCATTGAATCCACTTTGTGTTTGTGTATGTTGTAAGAGCAAAATGTCCCCATAAGTAATACTAGTACTAGTAATTTTTTGAATTACTATTTAGAATAAAGTTGAAAACCTGTAATTGTTGACTTCCATAATTTTTCCTACTATAGACATCAATGGTTACAGGTTTCCAACATTCTTCAAAATATCTACTTTTTGTGTTTAACAAAAAAGACTTTAAAGTTTTTGAAACAAGTAAATGATGACAGAATGTTTCTGTGAGCTATCCCTTTAAGCAGTGTGCCTCACAAATAAACGTTCTCCTCCATCTATATTTCCTCTGTCCTGCAGGATACGGCCACACGACGCCACTCTCAGACGCGGGTAAAGCTTTCTCCATCGTGTACGCACTGATCGGCGTCCCGTTCACCATGCTGGTGCTGACGGCGTGTGTGCAGCGCCTCATGCACCCGCTGACCTACAGGCCGATCTCCGCATGCCAGCGGCGGGCCGGTCTGCAGCCACGGTCAGCCAGCGTGGTGCACTTCATCGTCCTGCTGTTTCTGGTGGTGCTCTGCTTCTTCGTGGTGCCGTCGCTGGTGTTTAGCGCCATTGAAGAGACCTGGTCTTTCCTGGACGCCTTCTACTTCTGCTTCATCTCTCTCTGCACTATAGGACTCGGAGACTTCGTGCCTGCGGAAAAACCAGGACAGAGTCTGAGAGCTTTGTACAAGATATCAGTCATGGGTAAGAGACTTTAATCTTGAGTTTTCAGTAAACCTGGTGTATTTTCAGAGATTTTTTTTCTTATAGAGCAGGGGTGCCCAAATGTTTGCATATAAAAGGCCAAATATGATTATGAGCTTCTTTTTTTCTTACAGTCTACCTGTTTGTGGGATTGATGGTCATGTTCCTGGTCCTCCGCACTTTTCACAAGCTTGCGGATGTTCACGGTTGGACTGCTTTCTTCCACCTGCCGAGCTGCGATGAAGACGAGGAGGATAAAGAGCCAATAATAGAAGCAGGGCCTGAAGACGATTCGCCGGAGGCTGAGAAGGCCTCAATTAAGCCTCTGGATCCCAGCTCGCAAGTCTCCTACAACTCCATAAACAGATAAAAACACCACGTCTCTCCGCAGTCACATAAGGACACAGTGAATTGTAATTTGTGTGGACATGAAACATCAACACATTGCAGTTTAACAGAAGCTCCAGTGTCCAGATCATCGAGTACCAACATGTGCAATAAGGTAAACCTCAGCATTGAACAAAAAAAACCTTCACACATTCAGAAATAAAGGTACAAGATCTGTCACTGGGGTGGTACCTTTTCAAAAGGTAAATTTTTGTACCATACAAATGGACATTAGTACCTTTAGGGTTTACTTTTATAGCTCAAAGGTAGTGTTTCCCAACCCTGTTCCTGAAGGCACACCAACAGTACACATTTTCAACCTCTTCCTATTCAAACACACCTGAATCAACTCATCAGAACATAAGAAGAGACTCTAATGTTAGTTAATGGGTCAGATAAGGAGACATCCAATTTATGTACTGTTGCTGTGCCTCCAGGAACAGGGTTGGGAAACACTGCTCTAAGGTATTATGAGGTACTAGGGATGTCGCGATACTGGAATTCTGTACCAATAAATACGAAAAATTTTTAAATGTCCATTTCCCGATTAACATTTGAGCGCTGTTGAGCGCGTTCTTCAACGGCGATGATTGGCTATTGTGTTCACGTGCTCAACAGAAATGACTGTGATTGGCTTTGAAGGTCATCAGTTCACCGAACTCATCATGAGCATTTTAAACTTGTGATTCATCAGTGGTTTGCTCGTATGTCAGCTTATAGACAAACCAGCTGATCGACGTGATTTATATATATATATATATATATATATATATATATATATATATATATATATATATATATATATATATATATATATATATAAATCTTTTGACATGGAATATAACATTACCAAAATGTGCTTTTTACTATAAAAACACTAGAACATTCAAAGGCATGAATGAATTTATATTTCAGTAATTTATTTTACCTTAGGGAGTATCAATTATTTCCACTTGATAAAAAAGTTAGCTATTAATTTTCACTTTAGTAATTTTTAACAGCCAACAACACTTAATATGACTGATTTTAAAACCACTTTACCAATGAAAACCTTTTAATAGACTAAAAACACAGTAGCACTGCCTCATTTAGCCACTTGATGTCACCAAGTACCTCTTTATTTGAGTACACAAAAATACAACAGATCACAATAAGTCATTATAATTTCATACTGACAATAGTAAATATGTTGCATAGGCATCTACACATCTGAAACAGCACCAGTATATTCATGTTATACATTTACCAGACATTAAAGTAAAATAAAATACACACATATCTCATATGTTAATGACCTAATCCAGACGGTATACTCTTAAAGGCAACATGCGAATGATACACCCAAGTATGCATTATAAAATGTAAGACTCTAAATAAATGGAAAGTGCATATCTTAGAGAGAATAATATAGTAAAACGGCACTTTTTTTAAAGGACTCGCTTCACAACACTTGTATACGGGACGCTTCCTGCTGAACTTTGTGTGGAATTAATCTTCATATTTAAAGAGATAGTTGTTCACGCCAAAAATTCTGTGACATTTACTCAAACTCAAGAAGTTGGTTTATATTCACACGTTCTTTCAGTGACAATTTGTGACACATTCACTATAGTTTACCATGCTACCGTACATTGAATATTTGACCCGAAATCGCATGTAAACATGACTTTAAAAACATTAGCACTGTTTATATGACTGTACTTTGATAGTCACTGGATGCTAATATGATTTCACTATTAAGAATTTGCAAATAACACTTTTATGAAATTATATTAAGGAGAAAGTCTGAATGTGTGAATATAAAACCAACTTTACCTCAATAGCTTTTATGTTGAACACAAAGAAAGATCCTTATCCATAGTATTTTTTAATCCTGCTATGGATGCTCTTTCCCAATGTTCTTCAGAATATCTTGTTTTGTGTTCAACATAAAAGCTATTGAGGTAAAGTTGGTTTTATATTCACACATTCAGACTTTCTCCTTAATATAATTTCATAAAAGTGTTATTTGCAAATTCTTAATAGTGAAATCATATTAGCATCCAGTGACTATCAAAGTACAGTCATATAAACAGTGCTAATGTTTTTAAAGTCATGTTTACATGCGATTTCGGGTCAAATATTCAATGTACGGTAGCATGGTAAACTATAGTGAATGTGTCACAAATTGTCACTGAAAGAACGTGTGAATATAAACCAACTTTACCTCAATAGCTTTTATGTTGAACACAAAACAAGATATTCTGAAGAACATTGGGAAAGAGCATCCATAGCAGGATTAAAAAATACTATGGATAAGGATCTTTCTTTGTGTTCAACTGATGGAAGAAACTCAAACAGGTTTGGAATGAGTAGAGGATGAGTAAATAGTGACAGAACTTTCCTTTTAGCAAGAATTATCCCTTTAAAGATCAGTCACTTTGCACAAGTCAGTAGACATGAGGTTGTAGATCATACCCACACCAAGCTATTTTACGTTTAGACGTCTAATAGACATCTAAACGTAGATGGCTTGGCTAAAGCAAAGCTAAATTTGAGCTATCAGTGAACATTAATAAAAGACTAAAACTAGACTAGTCATCAAATACAGATTAGACAGACTTCACATATGTAGTAGACTAGTCTAGTTTTGAGCTTTTCTTCGATGTCTATTAGATGTTCACTGACAGCTCAAATTTAGCCTTATTTTAACGAAGCCGTCTATGTTTAGACGCCTATTAGACTTCTTTTAAATACAAAAGATGCTTGCTGGGTAACCAGTTACTACTCAACAAGCCCTTGTGCTTTTAATAATAAGATATCTATTAGACATCTATTAAAGGTCTAAACATAAACGGCTTCATTAAAGCCAGGCTAAATTGGAGCTGTCAGTGAACATCTAATAGACATCTAGGAAAAGACCAAAACTAGACCAATCATCAAATCCAGATTAGACAGACTTAAAATTTGTAGTTTATTTTTTTGTATTTGATGACTAGTCTAGTTTTGGGCTTTTCTTGGATGTCTATTAGATGTTTACTGATAGCCCGGCGTTTTACTAAAGCTGTCTACGTTTAGACGTCTATTAGACTTCTTATAAAAACAAAAAAAAATGCTTGCTGGGTAACCAGTTACTCCTCAACAAGCCCTTGTGCTTTTAAAATAAGTCTAATAGATGTCTAATAGACGTCTAAATGAAGACGGCTTTGTTAAAACAAGGATAAATTTGAGCTGTTGGCAAACATCTTATAGACATTGAAGAAAAGACCAAAACTAGACTAGTCCTCTAATACAAAAAAAAAAATGAACGACTTTTCTCAGATGTCTATTATATGTTCAGTGACAGCTCAAATTTAGCCCTGTTTTAATGAGCCATCAATGTTTAGACGTCTATTAGACTTCTTTTAAAAACACAAGGGCCTGTTGAGGAGTAACTGATTACCCAGCAAGCATTTTTTGTTTTTAAAAGAAGTCTAATAGACATCTAAGCATAGACGGCTTCGGTAAAACGCCAGGCTGTCAGTGAACATCTAATAGACATCTAAGAAAAGACCAAAACTAGATTAGTCATCAAATACAGATTAGACAGGCTTCACATATGTAGTCGTTCATTTTTCGTATTTGACGACTAGTCTATTTTTGGGCTTTTCTTAGATGTCTATTAGATGTTCACTGACAGCTCAAATTTAGCTTTGTTTAAACGTAGGAGTCTATGTTTAGATGTCTGTTACACATCTATTATACTTCTTTTTAAAAACAAAAAATTCTTGCTGGGTAACCAGTTGCTCCTCAATAAGCCCTTGTGCTTTTAAAAGAAGCCCTTTTGTTTTTAAAAGAAGTCTGATAGATGTCTAAAAGACGTCTAAGCGTAGACGGCTTCGGTAAAATGTCAGGCTGTCAGTGAACATTTAAAAGACATCTAAGAAAATACCAAAACTAGATTAGTCAACAAATACAAATTAGACAGACTTCACATGTGTAATCGTTCTTTTGAGTTTTTCTATAACTGCACTTTATAACTTATACCTGTATCCTGTACTTGCTGCTATTGCACTCCTGGTTAGACCTAAACTGCATTTCGTTTCCTTGTACTTGTACATGTGTGATGACAATAAAGTTGAATCTAATCTAATCTAATCTAATTAGAGGACTAGTCTAGTTTCTGGCTTTTCTTCGATGTCTATTAGATGTTCACTGACAGTTCAAATTTAGCCTTGTTTTAACAAAGTCGTCTATGTTTAGACGTCTATTAGAATTTTTTTTTTTTAAATACAAAACATACTTGCTGGGTAATCAGTTCCTCCTCAACAAGCCCTTATGCTTTTAAAAGAAGTCTAATAGACACCTTCATTAAAACAGGGCTAAATTTGAGCTGTCAGTGAACATCTAATAGACATCAAAGAAAAGCCCAAAACTAAACTAGTCATCAAATACAAAAAATGAACGACTACATATGTGAAGTCTGTCTAATCTGTATTTGATGACGGGGCTAGTTTTGGTCTATTCTTAGATGTCTATTAGATGTTCACTGACAGCTCAAATTTAGCCCTGCTTTAGCCAAGCCACCTACATTTAGATGTCTAAGACATCAGTAAAAACCATTTAAATAACTTAACCAATCATAAAAATCATCTTCACGGGTACGTCCGCATAAGAAAGTCCATAACATGCTCGATCTCTTGGAATTCCCATGTGGCCTGACCTGGAGAAACCACAGATGATGAAGAAGCTGATGGAGATTTGGACAGCGATGGTAGATACTTCACAAAATCATCAGAAAAACCTTGAAGGAGATTCACTTCAGGCTCAAACACAGATGCATCGATGTCCATTAGTAGTTTATCTAAAGACATGTCTTGACCTGGACACATGGCTTCTGTTCTGAAGTATGTTTTTTCAGCCCTCAAACCTGAACACCCTGGTATGTTCTCTATGGATCCGAGCGGAGTACGTTGAGATGGCCCATCAATGATGGTGTCCAGATCTTTGAGAATGGCAGAGATGGCTGAAGATAACGAGAAATCCTCCTCTGACGTCCAGCCCGTGATATCGTCCTCCACTTTTTCATTGAGCGAGAACAGAGGTGCATTATGGTCAATCGGAGACAGTATTTGAGGGAAATCTTGAGGCTTGGGCTGTGATTGGTTTAAAAGGGAGAGTGAGTCTACCTGTGCGCGGACCTCAGACTGAACTTGCCGCAGGGTGTTGTTGATCAGAACTGACCGTAGTAAGCTGGGCTCCACCAGAGCCTGGTCCCGCTGGTATTTGTCCATGGAAATGTCAAGCACAGACTGCAGCTGACTTTCCCAAGCCGAGGCTCCTCCCTCGTCCTCTCTGCGGAGCTTACGCTTCTGACCCCTGGCCACCATTTCCACTCTGCAACACAACAGAGTTTCCATCAATACAAATAGAAAATGTTTAAAGAAATAAAGCAAACGTTTACGATTCAGGTCAAAGAAATTTTAACAGTATTTCTGATAATATTTTTTCTCCTGAAGAAAGTCTTATTTGTTTTATTTTGGCTAGAATAAAAGTTCAAGTTTAATTTATTTATAGAGCACATTTAAAAACAGTCACAAGACTGACCAAAGTGCTGTACACAAGACAAGTCCAAAAATAAAAAGACAGAATACAAAACATAGAAATAAGATAAGAGAAACGTCTGAAAAATGTAAGAAATGACTATTAAAATAATATTAAAAAGCCAAGCTAAAAAGGTATGTTTTAAGAAGAGATTTAAAAATAGATAGTTATGGAGCCATCCTAATATCAAGGGGCAAAGTGTTCCACAACCGAGGATCCACACGGCGCGCATTCAAATTGAGCTGTTTTAAGTTGAACCCGTGCCACTTTGACAGCGAATATTTCCTCTAGCTTTTGATGCGAACGCAATACATTTAGATCAGAACAGACACGTCTTTTGTCTTTAGTCAATTCTTTGTGTGAGACAAGAGGCAGTAATAGATGAATATTTAATAAAAGAGCTGCACACACACATGCACAACACAAACAAATAGAAGGAAAATAGTCATTCATCAGTTGCTGTTCTCTGTAGGGACGCATTTAATTCTAGTCTCTTTATTGGACAAAAGATACAGGATGACAAGCTTCCCGCAGGAAGGAAACATCGCAGATCAGATCTATATAATGTTTAATTGTTGAGATTGCATGAGGAGAAAATGGATTTCTCTCATGGAGGAAAAAGGAAGCAAAATGTTGCATGTTAGTCGCCTTAAGAGTTTCAGAAAAAAGGCATGTCTGTATCTCAATCTGTGCTCAGGTTTTCCTAGATACAAAATGTAACTTTTATTATTTTGTTATTTTACATTTCACTTTTTATTTATTTATTTATATAAAGCTCTGTCCCCTCTACGTTTCAGTCTGGACTGAGAAACTAAAAGATTTTGATCACTTGACCTAAGAGATCTCACAGGAGTGTAAGGATGAAGCAGCTCTGAGAGATAGGACGGGGCTAGATTATTGAGGGATTTATATACCAGTAAAAGCACTTTAAAATCAATTCTGAATTGGACAGGCAGCCAATGGAGGCCCCTTGTAAGAGGGGTAATGTGGTCATATTTTCTGCTATTGCAAATAAATCTAGCAGCAGCATTTTTAAAAGCGGTTTTAATTTTATTTTAAACCATTTTAAGGTCAATATTATTGTTGCTTTAATCATTATTTTTTTCGATGTCTACAGAACAAACCATCATTATACAATGACTTGCCTAATTACCCTAACTTAAACTAATTAAGCTAGTTGAGCATTTAAATGTCACATTAAGCTGAACACTAGCATCTTGAAAAATAATAATTAGTTATTAAAACTATAGATTAGAAAATCTTCTTTCCGTTAAACATACATTGGGTAAAATATATGCCAGAAGGCCTACAATTCTGACTTTAACTACAAGTTGAGCATGGGCAAGAAATTGATGCATCAGCAAATGTGTCAATAAACTGAAATAATTAGCATAATAAGCTGTTTTACCCGACTGTTGGAAATTGCGGTACAGATGGTTTTATATTCACACATTCGTTCAGTGACAACTTGTTCACTATGCTACTTTTATTATTGGTTCTGAAATCACAACTTCAAACAAACATTACCACAAATTTGCTCTAAGCAATACAAAACTATCCAATTTTCACTCGATAATTACATGTATTCTAATAGTGTTTTTAGCAATGTGCCACACATCTGTCAACATCCTAAAAAATGTGTTTCATGACCCTTTAATTGACTCAATAATATTGTGCTAATGATTTTCCTAATGATTTTCCTATTTAGAATTGGCAAACTTTTCTGAAATGATATTACTAAAGAGAAAGTCTGAATGTGCGAATATAAAACCAACATTACCTCAAGCTGTTAGAAGGCAGAAAACATTTGATATCATTAATTCCTAATTTACATGGACAATTTAGTTGAATAGCTAATTTATTTTATGTTAATTTATACTACTTATGTTAATTTATAATTACAATATAATTTTTTTTACATTTTCCATAATTAAGAAAGGTCATGAAGACGTGCCCTCATTGCTTGCAATACTGTAAATCTCAGCTGAAATATTTCAGTCATTATCATTTATGTTTTGATTTAAATGTACATCTGATACATGAAATCACATCAAGTACAACTACTATAAAACATAACATCTGTAATAAATATGTATTATATATGTATTTTATATCAATAAATCTCTCTCTCTCTCTCTCTCTCTCTCTCTCTATATATATATATATATATATATATATATATATATATATATATATAACCTAATGCAACAAATACAATGTTTAGGGTTATATTCTCCATCTTTAGTCAGAAAGTGGAGGGTTATGTTCCATATCTTTCATAATATTTTAATAACTAAATTACCAAAGATAATAACTATCGATTTAAAAGACAGAGAATTTGACATTGTTATGCAAACTGTAAATGTGTGAGATAAAAATTACCGTTTAAATTAAGATGAATACTTTATCGAAGTTATAATTGGCTTGTATGTAACTCGAAGGTCATTTAAAACAGAATATCACATTAATGTTAGTGATTAGAATTAGGCTTATGCATTTTCAGCATATCTGCCTTCCAGACCAGCGATTAACTGCAAAAGTCACACAACAAATCGACAAAAAAATAGTTTTTAGGAAGTTTGCTGAAGCAGAAAGCAGTGCTGTAGCTTAGCATCTTCAGCAAGTTACCCACTCTTACTGTAACGAAGACATTGCTTACTCACCTGTAAAGCTCGGGCACTAACTCCAAATTCGATTAAATTCCTATAGACTTATTTTGTCATAATTATAAAGCGGTGCTGAAGTGTCGGTCGACTGGAATCGTTTGCAGAAAATGTTTGTCCCGCCAGTGATTCAATCGGTTCTGACGTCACGCGCGAACAGGAATGCTGGGTATTGTAGTTGTGTAGCTTTAAAACACCGAAGGGTGTTCATCCAAAACTGAAAATTACTTCACCATTTATTCTCCCTCATCTGATTTTGATTTTTAACCTCTATGAGTTTGTTCATTCATTCATTCTCTTCGGCTTAGTCCCTTTATTCATCAGGGGTCACCACAACAGAATGAACCACCTAATTATCCAGCATATCTTTTACACAGCGGATGCCCTTCCAGTACTGGGAAACACCCATACACACTCACACTAAGGCCAATTTTGTTTATTCAATTCACCTATAGCGCATGTCTTTAGACTGTGTGGGAAACCAGAGCACCCGGAGGAAACCCACACCAACCTGAGGAGTACATGCAAACTCCACACAGAAATGCCGACTGGCCCAGCCGAGACTCAAACCAGTAACCATCTTGCTGTGAGGCGACAGTGCTAACCATTGAGCCACTGTGTTGCTCTCGATGAGTTTGTTTTTCTGTTGAATAATGCTGGTTGCTGGGACAAATCGAACTCCACAGTAGGAAAAAAAATAGTTTGGATGTCAACGGGTTCCAGCAACCAGCATTTCACAAAACATCTTCTTTTTATGCTTAACAGAAGAAACTCAAATGAACAAGTAAAATAATAGCAAAAGTTTCATTTTTGGGTGAACTGTCCCTTTAAACCTTCTATAAAATACATTTTATACAACATTTTAACAAACATATGTGAACAAAAAAAAAAGTGATTCTGTAAACCAACATATTTATTAAAAACAGAAGGTTAAAATCAGGCAAATTACATATATTTTCACTGATTGTTTTTAAGGCAAAATCCATTCGATCCACCATTGTTTCAGTAAGTACAAAACAACTTTATTAAACTCTAAACATTGATCAAAGAGGTACATTTATTGCTAATTAGCATATGCATTTATGAAATTATAAATTAAAAGATGCAATCAGATTTTTTCATTTTTAAAGTTACTCTATAGTTACTCTATAGTTATTCAATAGTTTCAGTTCATCGCTAACTATTAATAATGGCTGACTGGGAAGAATGTATCTCTACAATTCCATCAGTACCAACCTGTTATTTTTGCTTTTGTACTGTATGCAGTCATTTTGGGCAGTGCAGAAAAAAACTAAGGGCACCTTTATTGACAACATATTTAAAGAAAACCCTGAGTAACTTAACTATACTCTCCACAAATGCCAACTGTCTTTCCATCCCATTCAGAAGTGGACAGGCACTTGACAAAGAAGTGGCCTAGATCATATTTGGAGATCACCCTTCCTTTTAACATGTTCTCAGTCACAATGTATTTCTCCGTCAAAGGCTTGTCACCTGAAAATACAAAAATAATGACATTTTCTTACAAACATTGTTTACTGATGAACATAATTCAAAACAGAACAAAAAAAATCTATCATTTGCACTTTATTTTAAGGTATACAGTGGGGAAAACAAGTATAGAACATGCAGTGCTTCCCACAGGGTTGAAATATACTTGCGGTGGTAGCCGGATTGAAACACCTTTTACCCACAGCACATAAATAGTTATCTATATGTGACAAACAAAACATAATTTGATTTTTAACACCATTTTTATTTATTAAGGATCTGTTTTAAACCTTTTATTTTCAATGGGTTAAAATTTTTAAAGACTGTTGAAATTATTTGTGGTGGGGAGAGCGTGGACAAACACCCAGGAAGGGGGGAGAGTGAGTGGAGACACCGGCGGCTGGTCAGCAGCCCAATCAGAAATAATTAATAACACCCGTTTTCTCTAGTGATTGTCCTGGAGAGACACGTGCTGCGTCCCAATCCGCATACTATCCGTCCTAAATAGTCTGTGAAAATAGAATTAGTATGTCCCAAATTGTAGTATGTTAAAAAGAGTATGCCAAAAATTCCCTGATGGTTTACTATTTCCGGCCAAAATTTTAGAAGCGCCCATACTCTGACCGCTGATATTGCCCACAGTACATTGCGCGTTGGACGTGAATAGAGTAGAGGAACAATGACGTCAATTTGTATGCAAAAATCCGGAAGCGAGTTAGCATTTTAGCAGTTCTGGTTCCCTCATCCTAAAGTCAATTAGTTTTTTGAATGGGATTTCAGTTAAATCGCTTAAATAAGGTTTGTGGCTAACACAAACTCAAAATACTTTCACGTTTTATTCTACGACATAAAACACATCAGTTACATCACAATCATGATTTTTAAAATCGGTTACGCTTCTTTAAAAAGACGGTTGCTATCAAGTTGCTAAACGGGACTACAGCAGGTGTCGGAGACATTATACGTCATCAAGCTGACCTGGTCTGGAACACGGCTTGCTTGCATTGGGCATTTGGATTTTTCTGTTATTTAAGTATTTTCATAATAAGTATTTTATTGTTTGTAATATTGCCTTTAATTGCCTGTAATAATGCCTTCACTTGTAAAGACTGCCAAGACAGATTCATTTGTTGATCATTTATTTTAATTAAACGATATTATGAAGATACTTCTTACCAGTGCAGCCTGTCTCTTTCCTGCTCTCAGTAATGCAAACGTGTGAATAAATGTGTAAAAAAATACAGACATATTAACTGTTATTTCATTTGATCAAAGGATTTTTCGTCAGTTTTTTTCTTCATCTGAACACGTTTAACGCTGTCATAACGGCAATATTTACTCTCCCTAAAATGTACAGCATATGTGACAGTATGGGCTGCTTTTCGCTGTACTTCGTAACAAAAAAAAGAATATTGAATGTTGTTCTGTGTCCATGATGGCAGGCATTTGACAGACTTGTCCCTCACGCCTCATTAATGTCGTCTGTTACTAAGCGGGCTGTATGCACGCGAGCGATACACTTATTTATACATGTCTTATGACAATACTATGTAGGCACATTTATATGTACAGTTTTAAAACTTTTTACAACCGTAAAGCAAAACAAAATGCAATTCCCACATAAAAAAAATATCTAAAAGGCATTTAGGTATATGTGTTTTTGTGTATTCATGTGTTTATAATATTTAGCGTGGACTAATATGATAAACCAAGATATTAAATCTTTGTCATGGACCAAATTTCTAAAAAAAATAAGCTTGAAAAGTTGTCGTTAGCAGGGTGGTGCTGACGTCACAGGCGAGCGGCCCGAATGCTGTAGTCCGTTTATAGCCTAATGTTCGCTTTTCCATTCTTGCTTTTGCATTTAAGATCCAAAAGTGCTAAAAGTTATGTTTTCGTGTGAGGATTATCTGGTTGGACAAAACGTGTAAGTGTATTGAACAGTGTTTGAACACAGAGCTTATTATTTGCAATCTTCGAAAAGCCTACGAAAAAATACTACGGGGATTTTAATCGAGGGATTATGCTAGCAGCCGATTGGCCTACAAGGTGACGTCATAGTTCCTCCACTCTATTCGATTAGAACTACAAAACGCGGGTGAAAAGTGTAAATAAACTACAAACATGATGGCAAGACCAACAGTCAAGCAGAGAGACTTCGATAAAGATGTTTGTATGACTGTTAATTAATATCTAGCTCACTGGAGAATATTTAAATAGCGTTGTCTGTGTTATATTTCATCTGCAACAACAATACTGAACTTATATAAAGACGTGTTTGGACATTACCGTCTGAATGCAGAATTATCCAAAGACCTGAGGAGATTTCTCTGCATGAAAGACTCGTGAATGGGAGATTATACTGCTGCTGCTTTTCCAATTAGGTAGGAAATCAAATACGACAAAAATGTGGACGAGGTGTGTGGAGGATTAACAGGGCTCTTAACTAAGCAACACAATGGTATGTCCCAAAGCTTGCAAACTTTTCTGTTACACACTCAAAAGTGTATATTTTTCCTCCACAAAAAAGTACATACTTTTAGGTCGTAGTATAAGTATGCGAATTGGGATGCAGCAACGGTCTTGAGGGAGCGGGAGAGACCAGTCGGGAGAAAGAGCGGAGCGACTGCACGCACGTTGAGGCTGTGCTATGCTTTAAAGAATTGTCACTTAAAATAAAGAACATTGTCACTTACCTTATCGCCAACCCTGTCTTCTTCTTCCCACAACAACGAACCTTTCTACAATCCACTATTTCTCTTACTTTTATGCTATTCAGGAGCCATGTGCACCCACTGACAGGTAAAATCTGCTCTCTATCTCTCATTCAAGTTCAGCTTGCTTTATTGGAATGCCATGTTGGACAGTATTGCCAAATCATTTTAGATGTATAAAATATGTTATATATTAACATCATCAAATGAATAAAATATACAGCAAACAAGAACTAAATGACAGAAAATATAATAATTATTGATTATTTAAATGAGGCAAATGAGTTGATTACCCATTTCTATAGCTGCGGTCACACTAGAGTTTAAGCATGCCAAATTCTGTCGTACGGCGCTGTGAAAGGGTGCAGGATTAAACAAGATGATTAGACATTTAAAAAAGCGAGCGATTGCTCCATGTTTTGCATTTCTGTCCAGAGAGGTCATGTTTTGATCCTCGATTGGTCTCATGCAGTCAAGTGATGCGATTTCGCAGGTCAGAGTTCACCAAGCTTGAACTTGAACTTCGCAACCTGTGAAACTTGACGCCTGACCTTGTGTTTCCGGTCTGACGCATTCGCCTGCGTATGAATGGAAGTCTATGGGGAGAAAAGTCCAGTGTGACCGCAGCTTAATGGTGTACAAATTTTCTGCAACCAATTTAGATAATTTGGTCCTCTCTGAGTAGGCTACTTAGTGAAGTTTTCTTTACTTTTAGTGAAGTAAAGCTTTTTTTAGTAAAGCGTCGTTTAGATTAAATAATTAATCATTTAATATTTCTCTCGTGGCTGTGCCCATAAAATTAATGACAGCTTAGAAAATGAAAGCAAAACCAAACATGTTAGTAGAACACGGCATTTTAGTAAATTTAGAAAGCCCGCCGGGACAAAAAAAGGTGCGGGTCTCTGTGGGTCTGCAGAGCAAGTGACTGTCTGGGGGAGTGTTGACCCATGCACACAGAACGAGCAGTATGAAATGGGTAAAGGAGGGATTTTCCACTACTTAATCGCTCGTAGATGTTTGCTTATATTGGGTAGATACAAAAAAGCATAAAAGAATGATAATAATAGGAAAGATTATCATGATTTTCCTGGGAATAATATTTCTAAAAGAGCTGTAATTGCTGGAATTGAAGCAGATTTTGGTAAAACCAAAACAATACAAACATAAAAATAAAACAAAACAAAAAAAATCTGAGAAATGAGTTCTGTAAAATAACAATGAAATGACAGAAGGTGAAAGTGCTGAACTACTGAAGTGTATTTAATATATATAAACATATATAAAATGCTGGCAGCTTAAAGACGCCTCTCATACAGAGAATGAAATCACATGCATTGCTCAGGCATGAGTTTTTCACAGACTTCAACAAAGTGTAAAACTCTTGATGGTTCTTTGGGCATCGTCTATCAAATCTGAGCTTTATTTTGTATTTTCTATTGAATTCAAGTCAGGTGATTGGCTGCGCCATTCTACAGCTTGATTTTCTTTCTCTGAGAGCACTTGAGAGTTTCCTCTGCTGTGTTTTGGATCATTGTCATGCTGAAATGTCCACTTTGGTTTCTTTTTCATCATCTGCTAATGTAGATGTTGGACTGAAGCAGCTGATAGTCATTTACACTGAGGAAGGGCAGAGGGTTGCTGAAGAACTACCATAGATATATACATTAGATGTCGCCTACCCTACTGTTGTCTATTAGAAGGAATGCGTCAATAGAGCCGCCATTTTAGTACAGGGTAGCGCTCATTTGAAATGAATGCAGGACCAAGGTGAAGTGGAGGACTGTGACCATCCAAAGCCAGAGATATACACATATATCTATGATTGGGAGTTTTCCCTGGTGGTCCGTATGCAAATATTTATTTAAATTACGAAATATTATAATTTTACATCACTTTTCTACATTGATGGATGTGACCGCACGGGCATTCCTGACAAAGAGTGTGTGTTTGTGTGCATAGAAATGCATTAGGCTACCCTCCTTCCCTGTTTAATTTGATCTAATCCATGTCCTGAAACACACCCCCTCTCCTGCTTTCCATTCTCATTCTGACGGAGGGAGCGATTCGTTTGTGAATGAATCTCCGTTATGAACGACTCGTTCACTTAGCTGACAATACAAGTTTCTGGCAGCGCTGCGTCTTCTTGACATATTTCACAACATTGTTTGCTTATTTTATTTTTTCAATTTAGTGCGAGTTGATGCTACTTTGCTTTATGGTCACTGCAGTAAGAGACTGTATTATCATCAATAACGTTACTTGTTAAGCACAAAAGTTCATAACATACAAAAACGTAAAAAAAAGAAATCTTACCAATGAAATGTGATGACTTTGTGCTTTTTTTTCTTTGTTTGCTCGTTACTACACCCGTACACAGCGCTAAAGTCCAGCATCTTCACATTGGCACACTGTCTTGACTTGTGCGGTTGAATGACGTTTGTCCTAGGAGCACTGAACCAATGTGGCGGCGCTATTGACGCATGCTCATGGTCCCTATGTGATATCTAGTGTATATATACTAAGACATTTCAGCTGCTGTCTGGGCTTTCACTAACTTTCTACACCTCTCTTTCTTCATGCGTTCAATACTTTTTCCCTGCGTCATTTCATTTTATTACACAGAACTTCATTTGTTAACTAATTAGATTTGTTTTCTTTGCATATATGTGTTTTTTTTGCTTGTTACCAACGTTCGGGAAAAATTTCAACAAAACCTTTAGAAACATGTTTTCTGAGAAAAATGGTGACAACAATTGTTCAATAATTATTTTCCCCACTGTAAACTTTAGCTCAATAAACTCTTAATTGGCTGCTTATTTATAGTTATTAAGGTAATTCAGGATTAAGAAGACGATTATGCAAAATATATACTGTACTAATAAACAGCCAACATTTTAGCCACTAGTTAACAGTGAGAATTAATACTTAAACTAAAGTATTACCAAAAATAACCAAATTTAAGTAAACATTAGCAAAAAAAATCCATATTGTAGGAATCTGGCGATTTAGTGCTCATTACCAGCAATATGTGGAGGCATGGCAGCTATATAGTCCAATCCGGACTCCTTCAGGATAGCGTACATTCGGTCATGATCTTCAGTGACCGGCACCAGGCGAGGAGGAACTTTGGATCGATCCCACAGGAGGAATGCTGTGAAAAGTAAAAGAGACAGATGGGGCAAGTTCTTCACATACAGGTGACGTCAAAACGATTAGCCCTTCTGTGTATTTTGTTTCCATATTTAGGTATTTCCCAAATTATGTTTAACAGGGCAAGGACTTTTTCACAGTATTTCCTATAATCTTTTTTCTTCTGGAGAAAGTTTTATTTCGGCTAGAATAAAAGCAGGTTTTTTTTATACCATTTTAAGGTCAATATTATTAGCCCCTTCAGCTTGATTGTCTGCAGAACAAACCATCATTATACAATGACTTGCCTAATTACCCTAGCTTGCCTAATTAACCCAATTAAGCCTTTAAATGTCACTTTAAGCTGATTACTAGTATCTTGAAAACTATCTAGTAAATTATTATGCGCTGTCATCATGGCAAAGACAAAAGAAATCAGTTAATAGAATTGAGTTATTAAAACTATTATGTGCACATGCTTACCAATGAAACAGAAATAGTGCATGGCTGGAAATACACACACCTGACATGCATCCAACAACTTTGCGGATTCCACGAGCTTTCATGACCTCCACGATGTTCCGCGTTCCCTCAGACATCATCGTTGTGGGACCAGCAAGCAAAAAACATCAGACGACAAATCAATTATGTGCACTTAGTCCACTGACAAAGAAACAACCTTTGGATCACATTATCAGTATCACTAAGATCAAGTAGAGCTGTGGTGAAAAATGATACAATAAATTAATTGACTCTGAGATTATCAAAAAGCATCACTATTCCCTCTTAAATTGATTGAACAGCAGATGGCGCTGTGTGCTTTATTAACAGCTGTATTCTGTCGCATCCAATTCCTTCATCCTGCACTTGTTCCATACCGGTTTTAGTGTCTTTCTCCTGTTGAACACAAAGGGAGATATCCTGAAGAATGATGGATAAAACAGCCAGTAACTTCCATAGTATTTTTTGTTACTATATGAATATCAATGGCTGTTTTTTTAATCAACATTTTTCAGACTATCTTGTTTTGTGTTTAACAGAAGAAAGAACTTCCTAAACATTTAGAAGCACTTGAGAGTGAGTGAATGGTGAGAAATGTTAATGTTTGGACGAACTGTCCCTTTAAACTCACACTATTGCATTTCTAACACAAGTTTGTCCAATCACATTCCAAAGGATCAACTGGCCAATTAGAGGACTTTTGCAAAGGAGGAGTCTTTCGCGTAGACTGAAATTAGAGGTGTGGCCATAATGTACAGTATAACAAATGCTGTGTTAAAACACTGTAAATAACAGGGATGTAGTGGCGGCATGGTGGCTCAGTGGTTAACACTGTCGCCAAGAAGGTCGCTGGTTCAAGTCACAGCTGGAGGATGAAGGGCTTCCGCTGTGTAAAATCATATGCTGGAATAGTCAGTGGCGCCCCCAGAAAAATTTCTTATGGGGTGGCCAGAATAGGCCGCACCAAATCTTGGGCTGGCACACAAAAAAATAAGGAATTCAGTGTAATGTTATATTTTTGTTTCTGGTAAATGAAATAATGTGTTTTTAATTTATTTAATTATTTATTCTTGAAATATTGCAATTTATTCCATGTAATAATTCAGCAAGTACATCTGCAAACCAAATAAAAATCCATATTTGGTTTAAAGACACCTTTCATATATATAAATAACCTTTCAGTTATTTTTCACATACGTTTATTGTACAGCATACAGTATATGCCATGTCTAAAATTAATGAAGATTAATGGATTCATCAATAAAACTAACAAACTAACTGAACAAAAGTCATTATATATACACTTACTATACAGACCCTAATATTATCAATTATCCATATTACATTTTAAGCCACAATATTATTAATACAGCTTCTTCTATTGATGTACGTTAAAGTAAATATTAAATTGCCATAGCTGTCTATTGAAGATGTGTGCATGCTGTCAACGACGATCAGCGAGGGGGAGGGGCAGTAAATTAGCTACGACAGTGGCACCAATCAATCCACAATAATTTAGTGAATGCTTTTTATTTATTTATTTATTGAAATATTGTGAATTTAGACAAGTACATTTAAATTAATAATATCAACAGCAAAATCATATTAGGGTGGCCACAGGGGTGGCCAGAGTTCACACAGGGGTGGCCGTGTCAACCCCTTGGGGGCGCCCCTGGGAGTAGTTGGTGATTCATTCCACTATGGCGACCTTTGATAGAGATTGATTGAAGACGAAGGAAAAAGAATGAATAAATAAATAGGGATGTAGCAATAGGATTTTTGGCAATTCATTCCCCTGTGGTGACCGCTGTAAGTGGGACTAAGCTGAAGGAAAAACATTAATGAATGAATGATACATTTTTTTGGCCAATACCGATACCAATTTTAACAAAAAACTTTTGGACAATTGCAATACTGAGACAGATTTTGTTCAACTGCTACTATTCAGTACTAAGTACTATACAGTTCTTGCAAGCTTATTCTCCATTAAATTTGTTTTACTGAACATGGATTAAAATGCCTAATTTACTACATCCAATCAGCTCACAGTATAAAACCAAACCACACCCACTGTTTTCTCATTTAATATCCCATTTCTCTAGAAACCCACAATGTCACAATGTGAAGAAAAAAAACGGTCACAGCTTCCGGTTCATGCAGACTTTAACAACAGTAACTTTTATTTGATATATAATAGAAAATATCTGTCTGTCTGTCTGTCTGTCTGTCTGTCTGTCTGTCTGTCTGTCTGTCTGTCTGTCGTGCTGTTGCTATATGTTAATTATAAATTGTGCTGCTCCAGAAAAATACTAAATAACTAAAGTGCAGTGGGTTTCTTTTATTGTTCATGACATTTTAACCCAAGCTAACCAATGGTTTTGTGCCAGCGCTTGAGCATGGGGCACACAGTTGCCTTCCCACACACACATCTGACATTTTGTACAGATTATATTTAGTTTTTTGCAAGTATTTAATGATTTTGCTCTAAGAAAAAGGTTGGATTTTTCAGGTTACTCATATTATTATGTCAAATTTTTTTTAAATATATTGGCTGATAAATATTGGCAGCCGATACATGGGTGCATTCTAAAAATGTAATCCACACCTATTCCCTACCCTTAAACCCAACCATAACTCTAAATTATTCCCAAAATCAAAGAACAAGAATAGTTGGATAACAATCATGTAGAAGTGCATAAGCCTAAACTTAACATAAACTGTAAACATATCCCTTCATTCTGATTGGCCGATTGGAATGTTGTTCCAGGGTCAACATAGATGTTAATCCAAGAACATGTCCTATTTGGTGAAGTCAGCTTGGCGATACTGACCTATTACAATAGCATCATATAGCCTCTAAAGGTGAACTCACTGAGATCATTTCTTGTCCCCAAAATGATGATGACGGCATCCTGACCCTCTAGAGTCTTCTTTACATCATTTTTGTTCAGAACGTCTCCCACAACCACTCTGGAGGCCTTATGATCTGGAGGAAGCCTTGCAGGGTCTCTCACCAGCACCGTCACATTGTATCCTGGAGCAGAAAAGCATAAATCAAAGTAAAAAACAGCTCAAAATTTAAGATTAAGCAAGATACTATACCTATTTGTGCAGGATCACAACCCACACAACAATCAAGCACAAAATAATCTAAATTGAATACACCTTTCCTAAAATGTAAAAATTTTAAAAATATATATTTTTTTTATTTGTATCATATTAGTGTTAGTGTCTTATACATACACATTTCATTTTCATATAGGCTACAGTTACTTAACAAAAACAAAAAGACAATTATTCAACCGATACAGAGGCAAACCAAACAAGAGCTCTGCAGGTTGTAGATAAACACAGGCAAGAATGTGTATGCTTATCTTCTGAAAGCACGCTCTTATGACTCAGCAGATTATAGTTACAACATGACTAAGATGTTTCTTAAATGTCTCGTGATCTGCACAAGACAGGAACAACGTATTTAAAACATAAATCACAAACAAGAAAGTGCAAATTTAGCATCTGCTCCCATATAAAACGAATACTACAGTAATTTATAAGAAATACTACAGTGTTTTTGAATTATGCTACTATAGTGAAGTACTTGAATTAATCTTTTGAGTTAATTCTATAGATGCAGTGGTAAAACACATTTAAAGAGTTTTTATACATTCCTATATAGGCATGGGCCGGTATTGGATTTTGACAGTATGATAACTTTGGATAAAAATATCATGGTTTCACGGTATCACAGTATTGTTATTACTGATCCAAAATAAGTTCTTTTTAAATGTCTGGGTAAAAAAGCAAAACCTTTTTCCCCTCTAAACACAATATATTTTATTTTGTGAAAGATTTAAAATATTTTGGAGCAGAAAACATGTCAGTCTAAATAATTTAAATGAATTATTGACTTCTGCTGTTTTCATTAGTTTCAAAAATACTGATTTCTTACAATTTAAAACGACATCTTTAGATATATTTTCTGCTGGAGATACTGTTATCCTAAAAAAATTTAAATAAAATAAGTCTTACACATACCTTAGAAACGGTATTACAAAAAATGTTTATCGAAAAACGGTTATCGTCCCATGCCTATTACTATATACATTACTCTACAACACACCGACGTTTACTGTAGTAAAAATTCAAGTATACAACAATATTTGTTATAATTTATCAGTTCACTATAGTTAATACTACAGTAGCATGCTACATTTATTAACATTCATTCATTTTTTTTCGACTTAGTCCCTTTATTAATCCAGGGTCACCAGAGTGGAATGAACCACCAACTTATCCAGCACATGTTATTACGCAGCAGATGCCCTTCCAGCTGCAACCCATCTCTGGGAAACATTCATACACAATCATTCACACTCGTATGAACAATTTAGCCTACCCAATTCACCTGTACTGCATGTCTTTGGACTGTGGGGGAGACCGAAGCACTCGGATTAAACCCACACGAATGCAGGGAGAACATGCAAACTCCACACAGAAACGCCAACTGACACAGTCGAGGCTCGAATCAGCGACCTTCTTGCTGTGAGGCGACAGCACTACTTACTGCGCCACTGCATCGCCCATTTATTAACAAATAGTTGTAAATACTATACAGTATGATACACTTCACCAGGGGCAGATTTAACCAATAAGTGAGGTAAGCAGCCACTTAGAGCCCCCAATAAATATCTAGAAGTATAAATTATACCTATATAACATTGTTTTCTATCATATTTTGTATGGTGAGAGTCAAACTAATTAAATTTGTAATGTAATTAAATGTTATTAATAGAAAATAAAAAATAATATTATTATAATAATGTAATGTTATGTATCAATTAAAATAAAATGCACAAATCTGTCCAATCACAGAGCAGTCCAGCAGTCAAAAAAAAATATATATATTTTTTTTTTGTAAATTAATTTTTAAGAAAACCAATCATTTAAAATGTAGAGACTGCATTAAAATTAAACGTAGAAAAGAAGTTTGAGTGATATAAAAAAACTGCTAAATAAATAAAAATGAAATAAAAGTAGGAAGGGTTCATTTTAGGTTTTTGGGCCCAATGGCTGGAATTGCTTAGGGCCCCCATATCACTAAATATCTGCCCCTGCACTTCACTATAGTATTGTTCAAAAACGCTCGTATATACTGTAAATTGCTTTAGAATTATTAAGCAACTAATTAAGACTATGTTAGATCTGGATTAATTAATTTAGAAATTGAGATAAAGTTGATTTACACATTAAAATTGATTCACATTCTGTCTTCCTCCTTAATAATAATATAATTTCAGTGAAGTATAGTTTGCAAATTCTAAATAGGCAAATCATACAAGCACCTTATAACTATCAAAGTACAGCATTGTTCACAGTCAATTAAATAGTACTAATGTTGTTTTTAAGCCATATTTACATGCGATTTCAGACTGAATATTCAAAGTAGATTTGTAAACAATATAGGGACCGTGTCACATGTTGTCGATGAACGAATGTGCAAATACAAAACTAACTTGGGCCTAAATAAATTTGAAAGATTTGATTCTCGTCTATCAAAGTGACACATTGCATTAACAGTTTAAGTAAAAAAACACCTCAATCCATAATGACATTGTGTAAGAGTTTACCTCAGGCAAAAATATTTTTGTGAAATTATATTATTAAGGAAAAAGTCTGAATGTGTGAATATACAACTAACTTTATCTCAATATACTACAGTGAGTTAGTACTGTATGCTACATTCATTAACAAAGCGCTGTGAGTACTATACAGTATGATACTATAGTTTGGTTCAAAAACGCTAGTATATACTCTTAAGTTACTTTGGTAATATTAAGCTACTAATTAAGACTATGTTAAACCTGGATTAATTAAATTTAAATTGAGGTAAAGTTGATTTAACATTCGCACATTCGGATTTTCTTTTTAATAATATAACGTTAATAGGGAAAATAAATAGGGAAAATAATAAATAAGGAAAATCATATTAGAAGCCAATGACTATCAAAGTAACTTTATAACATTGTTCACAATCAATTAAAAAGAGCTAATGTTGTTTTAAGTCATATTTAGATGCGATTTCAGACCGAATATTCAAAGTAGATTGGTAAACAACATAGGGATCGTGTCAGATTTTGTCAATGAACAAATGTGCGAATACAAAACCAACTTCAATAAATTAAAAATATTAAATTCTCATCTATCAAAGTTTATGAAGTTAAAGTAAGAAAACGTTAAAAAACATCTCTATCCCTAAAGACATTGTGTAAGAGTTTACCTGAGGCCACTGCGATAGGTAAGGTCGCTAACCCCGTCATTCCCGTGCAGCCAAATATCGCCACATTTCTTATAGCATCGGACATATCGACCTCTACAAAAGCTCAGTTAGTTCTACTTTGAAACGGAGATTTGCAAAAGGACTCCAGGCTCAGGCTTAAGTTATGTATCGAGCTGATCTTGTTAGTTATGTCAGTGCTGTCATTAAAGAAACGCCTCTTTCAGGAAAACTAAAGTGGGCGTTTTGTCGCATGCTAATTCTTTTTCTTCTGTTTGCTGTTGTTCTTACGACTACATGATTGACATTTCAACTGTCCAATCACTGGTTGCGTATAACCAGCGCTGATCAATCATAGCCTAGAACGAACACATGAAGGGCGGAGCTTGGCGGTAACACGCATTTAGCTGAATAGAGCTCCTCCTAAAATTATTTTAAAGGTAAAACGTCTCATAAATTGCTTGCTAGTAAATCACAAGTACATTTTATAAACGTATATAATGTACTAATGTGCTAAAAGCTTTGTGCCTTAAATATACTGTTTACTCCAGTAATAACGCAAGTGAAAAACGAGTGTATTGCATGTACACTTTAACAAAATAAATAACATATTAATAACATTAATAAATAAAATAAAAGATCACTTAGGTGTGCTATAATGCAATACACTTTTGTGATTGTTTTAAAGTCTAGTTTGTAAAAATGTCAAATAAAAAAATAATTTATGTACACACTATTTGATCAAACACATTAATTCATTGTCATTCATTTTCCTTCAGCTTAGTCCTTTTATTAATTTTGAGGTCGCCACAGCGGAATGAATCGCCAACTTATCCATCATATGTTTTAAACAGCGGATAACATCTATACACACTCATTCACACTAATACACTACGGCCAATTTAGTTCATTCAATTCACCTATAGCGCATGTGTTTGGACTTGTGGGAGAAACCAGAGCACCCTGAGGAAACCCACACGAACATTGAGAGAACATGCAAACTCCGCACAGAAATCATTATTTTTTTTAATTACCCAAACGAAAAAAATACTATAGCAATTTATAATAAATACTATAACATTTTTGAACTAAGTGCAATATGATGTATATATATTATAGTATTTATAATACTTTGTTAATGAATGCATGCAACAGCATACTAACTATTTAGTGAACTGATAAGTGTAATAAATCAGTAGTACATTTTAGTGTTTTACTAAAGCAAACTGTCATGCATTGTAGCAAAATACAGTGCTCAGCATATATGAGTACACCTCTCAGAAATCTATCTTTTAAAATCATATTTTTAATAAGAAGCTATACAATATTATATTTGTGCATATACATTAGATTAGTCAGTAGCCAAATCTGCAGCTTATCTAACAAAATAACTTACGATAACGGTCCAAAACCTAGTACACCCAAATTTATATGTCATAGAAAATTATTAAATACAAATTTTAAAAAGAGGAAAAATCAAGAGAAACAAAAACAATTACAATTTTAGTTGAAATTTTGTAGGTTGTATTTATTTATTTTTTGCTATATTTTGCTTGAGTTTAATTGTATTATCTTACAATTTCTAGATATGTTCGGTGACAAATATTATTTTAATAAATTTATCTGTTTAATACGTCTGTTTTGTTTAAATGCACCAAAATACACTGACTATATTCACTGAGAAATGGATAAAAATATTCATGGGGTGTACTCAGTTATGCTTATACACTGTATACACTGCATACACTGTTTTATAAAACTACAGTATTTGGTAATTTGTTTATATTACTATAGTTGCAACTACAGTATTACCACAACAGATTCATTCAATTACTTTACCATAGTTTGGTTCAAAACACTATAGTATTTTTCACGAGGACCGCCTTTCAGGTCAAAATCTAAAAGCTAAATTATTATATTTTCATATTTTGAATTGTATGTTGGTAATGCAATAGATTTGGGTTTTCTAAACACTTTCATTTTGTGTGTTTGTGTGTGTGTGTGTGTGTGTGTGTGTGGACCCCCTGAAATAGCAGTGGCCACCCCCTGCACCCCCCCCCCCATGTAAAAAATTTTAGCTCCGCCACTGGCCTGTTGTTGGAGACCCCCAAAACCAAAATATGACCTTTTATAATGCAAAATAGGGGCTCTTTAAATAACTGAAAATGTACTGGAAGGTTACATTTGTTGTACTGTAATATACAACATCAACCCAGACAAATATATCACTTTAAACTACTAAAAATTATCATAAACATCTTTTTTCCCATCAAACTTTTAAGGTTAAAAGATGTTGAAAGAAAGATCATGGTGTCCTAATGCAAATTAAAAGCAGAAAGAAAGGGGGGAATTTAAAAAATAAAAATAAAACATCACAAAACACGGAAAACTGCTAATATACAGATATTTTAGTGTAATTGAATTCAGGTAATTGAATTCTGTTGTAATTGACAACAGAGGGAGGTCCTCACAAGCATGTGTTCTAGTGTGTGTGTGTGTGGCTTCCCCATCGCTGCTGCTGTACCCTCCGCGTTATTGAGAGCGCAGAGAAAGACGCACACACACACACAGAGAGAGAGAGAGAGAGAGAGAGAGAGAGAGAGAGAG